>JAIEZT010000378.1:0-32500 GCA_019594935.1 Periophthalmus modestus | reverse complement strand
AGACATGTGTGGTCAGAGGGGGACAAAGGGGACAGAGGACAGACATGTGTGGTCAGAGGGTGGACAAAGGGACAGAGGACAGACATGTTGTTGTCAGAGGGAGGACAAAGGGACAGAGGACAGACATGTGTGGTCAGAGGGAGGACAAAGGGACAGAGGACAGACATGTGTGGTCAGAGGGAGGACAAAGGGACAGAGGACAGACATGTGTGGTCAGAGGAGGACAAAAGGACAGAGGACAGACATGTGTGGTCAGAGGGAGGGAAAAAAGGGACAGGAGGACAGACATGTGGTCAGAGGGAGGACAAAGGGACAGAGGACATGTTCCATGTGTGTCTCAGAGGGAGGACAAAGGGACAGAGGACGACATGTGTGTCAGAGGGAGGACAAAGGGACAGAGGACAGCCGTGTGTGGTCAGAGGGAGGACAAAGGACACAGGGACAGATGATGGGAAATATGTTAACTGAACAGCGCCACCATCATCTTAAAAACAGCATTTCATCGTCTTTTTGGTCTCTATTTTACATTTGACATTTTTTTGCACTCTAAATCAAGCTGTGACTCTCTACATCAAGCTGCCAAAACTCTCTCAGTAGTAAAAAACAGCTGCAGAGACAAAGCAACCACACAAACTGCTGAGAACAATCTTGATTCTGACTGTGTGCAGTACGCTCACTGGCCAGTAGGGTTTTGACTAACAAACGCTTTCCACTATGCTCCTATCTTTGGCCAAATACAAGTGAAACAACACTCTTATGGGTCAAAAGTTACTATGCCCATGTGGGATTAAAGCCGACTCACTTGGATTTTTCTAAGTCATAACAGGTGTGGGGGTGTGGCCAACATGCAAAGAAAAATTGTGTTTTTTTTAAGTATTAAATTGCCATCTAACTCAAATATGCAGTGTCCTGTTAACCGGCATTAATATACATTTTTGGTCACATTTGTTCATCTGAAGTGTAATGATATACAGTTTACACAGCTGAGACAATCCATTGCTCCACAGCGCCCCTTGAAATTTTGAATTGGACCCAAAAAAATTTTTTACTTTTTCAAAAATATTTGAAATTTGGCATGGACATTCCTATCCCCATACTGAAACAAAAAAAGGCCAAGGGAACATACCTCATATTCCAAGTGGTGTGCCATGGCAACAACCAACATCTCTCATTGAAATACATGGGTTTTGGTTAACTGGGATGAAACTATTTACTTTGTCATAAACCATTGAAATTTGCTACACATATTCCACTCATCATACTGAAGAAAAAAGTCAATGAAGACATACCTCTATTTTCCAACCGTGCAGGTGTGAAAATGTCATAAATGCTCTCATTGGAATGAATGGAGTAGTATTTACTCAGTTCGCTGATTTTGGTGGGAGGGGCGATGTAAGTGGGAACGACAAGCGCGAACTCCGCGGTTGCGTGAACCCCGCGGTCGCAAGGGGGTGGCGAGGGCCTTTATCACCTGCTTGCAGTTTTAATTATTAGGCCCGAGCCGGAGACAACGTCCCGGCGAGGGGACTCATTAAAACCGCGTCCGAAACGGGGAAAATGGCAAAAATCAAGTGGTTAACACGCCCCGACATGCCAGTGAGTGGTGTCAAAATTAGAACTCGCCAAGCTCTAATTGTCACCGGAAGACCGCGAAAAAAAAATAACGAAAGACGACTCGATAGCGCCACCTCAAACTTTGATTTTCATTGGGCCTATGGGAGCCCGACTCGGAAAAAAAGTCGACTGAAAAAATCTGAGACTCGCATCAAAAAATAGAACATGTCGGGACATGACAAAAATGATATTATGGCCCCCGCCCTAAAATGTACAGGAAGTCGGCCATATTGGATCAAACCCGGTGATGACAAAAGCGCACACCCTCACATTCAGGACATCTCCTCGCACAGTTTTCATCACAAACACTTCAAATTTGGCCAAAACCCACTAAAACCCATGTGAGATTAAAGATCATCAATTATATTGAATATGACTTTGGTGGTGGTCATGGGGAATTTTATACAAAATCGCATTTTTTTGGAATATTTCAATAAAAATGTCTCGTTCACACATTTTTTGTTGGGAAAACGCTAATACAGCGTTTATGCACATTTGTGAGCTGAACACAATGATATGCAAATCATGGCTTTATCTCACAAAATGACTCTCTAGCGCCCTCTTCAAATTTCATTTTCAAAAATTCATAGAAGACATTCGATTTGTCGTGGACTTGTGAAAAAATTCACAGGGGCCTTATTTGTGATGGGGCACAATGTGAGAAAGTCACATGACTGTAGCTTTTATGGTTTAGGAGGGAAAAAAAGGGGAAAAAATGAGTTTCCATTATTAGGCCCGAGCCGGAGACAACGTCCCGGCGAGGGACTCATTAAAACCGCGTCCGAAACGGGGAAAATGGCAAAAATCAAGTGGTAAACACGCCCCGACATGCCAGTGAGTGGTGTCAAAAATTAGAACTCGCCAAGCTCTAATTGTCACCGAAGACCGTGAAAAAAAATAACGAAAGGCGACTCGGTAGCGCCACCTCAAACTTTGATTTTCATGGGGCCTATGGGAGCCCGACTCGGAAAAAAGTCGACCTAAAAATCTGAAACTCACATCAAAAAATAGAACATGTCGGGGCATGACAAAAATGATATTATGGCCCCGCCAAAAAATGTACAGGAAGTCGGCCATATTGGATCAAACCCGATAATGACAAAAGCGCACACCCTCACATTCAGGACATCTCCTCGCACAGTTTTCATCACAAACACTTCAAATTTGGCCAAAACCCACTAAACCCATGTGAGATTAAAGATCATCAATTATATTTGAATATGACTTTGGGTGTGGTCATGGTGAATTTTCTACAAAATCACAATTTTTTGGATATTTCAATAAAATATTTCTCTTTCACAAATGTTTTGTTGGGAAAACGCTAATACAGCGTTTATGCACATTTGTGAGCTGAACACAATGATATGCAAATCATGGCTATATCTCACAAAATGACTCTCTAGCGCCCTCTTCAAATTTCATTTTCAAAAATTCATAGAAGACAATCGATTTGTCGTGGACTTGTGAAAAAATTCACAGGGGCCTTATTTGTGATGGGGCACAATGTGAGAAAGTCACATGACTGTAGCTTTTATGGTTTAGGAGAAAAATAATGGGTGGAAAATCAGTTTCCATTATTAGGCCCGAGCCGGAGACAACGTCCCGGCGAGGGACTCATTAAAACCGCGTCCGAAACGGGGAAAATGGCAAAAATCAAGTGGTTAACACGCCCCGACATGCCAGTGAGTGGTGTCAAAAATTAGAACTCGCCAAGCTCTAATTGTCACCGAAGACCGCGAACAAAAATAACGAAAGACGACTCGGTAGCGCCACCTCAAACTTTGATTTTCATTGGGCCTATGGGAGCCCGACTCGGAAAAAAGTCGACTGAAAAATCTGAGACTCGCATCAAAAAATAGAACATGTCGGGACATGACAAAAATGATATTATGGCCCCGCCCTAAAATGTACAGGAAGTCGGCCATATTGGATCAAACCCGGTGATGACAAAAGCGCACACCCTCACATTCAGGACATCTCCTCGCACAGTTTTCATCACAAACACTTCAAATTTGGTCAAAACCCACTAAACCCATGTGAGATTAAAGATCATCAATTATATTTGAATATGACTTTGGGTGTGGTCATGGTGAATTTTATACAAAATCGCAATTTTGGGAATATTTCAATAAAATATTTCTCTTTCACACATTTTTTGTTGGGAAAACGCTAATACAGCGTTTATGCACATTTCTGAGCTGAACACAATGATATGCAAATCATGGCTTTATCTCACAAAATGGCTCTCTAGCGCCCTCTTCAAATTTCATTTTCAAAAATTCGTAGAAGACAATCGATTTGTCGTGGACTTGTGAAAAAATTCACAAGGGCCTTATTTGTGATGGGGCACAATGTGAGAAAGTCACATGACTGTAGCTTTTATGGTTTAGGAGAAAAAAAAGGGGAAAAAAATGAGTTTCCATTATTAGGCCCGAGCCGGAGACAACGTCCCGGCGAGGGACTCATTAAAACCGCGTCCGAAACGGGGAAAATGGCAAAAATCAAGTGGTTAACACGCCCCGACATGCCAGTGAGTGGTGTCAAAAATTAGAACTCGCCAAGCTCTAATTGTCACCGAAGACCCCGAAAAAAAATAACGAAAGACGACTCGATAGCGCCACCTCAAACTTTGATTTTCATGGGGCCTATGGGAGCCCGACTCGAAAAAAAGTCGACCGAAAAATCTGAAACTCACATCAAAAAATAGAACATGTCGGGACATGACAAAAATGAAATTATGGCCCCGCCCTAAAATGTACAGGAAGTCGGCCATATTGGATCAAAGCCGGTGATGACAAAAGCGCACACCCTCACATTCAGGACATCTTCTCGCACAGTTTTCATCACAAACACGTCAAATTTGGCCAAAACCCACTAAACCCATGTGAGATTAAAGATCATCAAATATATTTGAATATGACTATGGGTGTGGTCATGGTGAATTTTATACGAAATTGCAATTTTTGGAATATTTCGATAAAATATTTCTCGTTCACACATTTTTTGTTGGAGAAAACACTAATACAGCGTTTATGCACATTGTGAGCTGAACACATGATATGCAAATCATGGCTTTATCTCACACAACATGGCTCTCTAGCGCCCTCTTCAAATTTCATTTTCAAAAATTCGTAGAAGACAATCGATTTGTCGTGGACTTGTGAAAAAATTCACAGGGGCCTTATTTGTGATGGGGCACAATGGGAGAAAGTCACATGACTGTAGCTTTTATTGTTTAGGAGAAAAAAAATGGGTGGAAAATCAGTTTCCATTATTATTATTCTTATTCTTATTATTATTTTAGTGGCCGGAATGAACCCATTTTTGACCCCCTGAACGTTAAGGAAAAGTCAATTTCATTGGACCCAAAATTCAAGGTTGGTGAAAAATTAATTATTTTGATGGCCAAAAAAATTAATATTTTAAAATGACTCAGTAGCGCCACCTCAAAAATCAAAAAACATTACGGCAATGACAGAGCTTTTTTTTATCGTAGACAAATGAAATTGGTTGAAACCATAGAACATGTCAAGACAAGTAAAAATTATATTATGACCCCACCCTAAACCCTACAGGAAGTCGGCCATTGTGGGCGGAACCCAATTTTTTTGACATTTTAACTCTCACGTTTGGGATTTTTTACGCGCTGTGGATTTTCATTCAGGAAACTTGCAAATTGGTGAAAATGAACTAGTCCCATGTGGGATTATAATCTCCTACATTGGATTTTTTCTACGTCATAAATTGTGGGTGTGGCCAGCCTGCCAAAAAAAAAGCTCTTATTTAAAGTATTAATCGTACGTAAATCAAACATGCAGTCTCCTATTTCCGGCATTAATATACAATTTGTTCAAAATCTTGATTTGAGTGCTTACATATACAATTATATAGGTTAGACATTACATTGCTCCACAGCGCCCCCTTGAAATTTGAATGGGACCAAAAAATTACTTTTTCATAAACATTTGAAATTTGGCATGGACATGTGGCTTCACATACTGAACAAAAAAGCCAATGAGAACATACCTCTATTTGTAACTATGTTACCGTGGTAACCGTGGAAATGGTCATAAATGTGTCATTGAAATGAATGGGGTTCAGAGTACTGGACTTTGTTTGTCGACTAATGGATGCTCTGCACTAATCCAACTATGACCTAAATGTCAAGGTTGGTGAAAAAATGTGTAAATTTGATGTGCAAAAAAATTTATATTTCAAAATGACTCAGTAGCGCCACCTCAAAGTTCAAAATACATTACGGCAATGACAGACCTTTTTCATCATACACAAATGAAGTTTGGTAGAACCATAGAACATGTCAAGACAAGTAAAAAATTATATTATGACCCCACCCTAAACCCTACAGGAAGTCGGCCATTGTGGGCGGAACCCCATTTTTTTGAAATTTTAACTCTCACGTTTGGATTTTTTACGCCATGGATTTTCATTCAAACAAACTTTCAAATTGGTCAAAATGAACTAGGCCCATGTGGGATTAAAGTCGACTCACTTGGATTTTTCTACGTCATAAAATGTGGGTGTGGCCAGCCTGCCAAGAAAAAAGCAATTTTTTGAAGTATTAAATCCTACGTTACTCAAACATGCAGTGTCCTATTTCCCGGCATTAATATACGATTTGTTCAAAATCTTGTTCTGAATGCATGGACATACAATTTAAAATTTTTTTAATATACATTGCTCCACAGCGCCCCCTTGAAAATTTGAATGGGACCAAAAAAATTTTACTTTTTCAAAAAACATTTGAAATTTGCCATGGGGCATCCCTATCTCCATACTGAACAAAAAAAGTCAAAGAGAACATACCTCTATTTGCAACTATGTTACCGTGGTAATGTCATAAATGTGTCATTGAAATGAATGGGGTTCAGAGTACTGGACTTTGTTGTCGACTAAATAGATGCTCTGCACTAATCCAACTATGACCTGAAATTCAAGGTTGGTGAAAAAAATTTGTTTTTTTTGATGTGGAAAAAAAATTAATGCTTCAAATGACTCAATAGCGCCACCTCAAAGTTCAAAATACATTACGGCAATGACAGACCTTTTTCATCGTAGACAAATGAAATTGGTAGATCCATAGAACATGTCAAGACAAGTAAAAAATTATATTATGACCCCCACCCTAAACCCGACAGGAAGTCGGCCATTGTGGGCGGAACCCCATTTTTTTGACATTTTAACTCTCACGTTTGCATTTTTTACGCAATGGATTTTTCATTCAACAAAACTTGCAAATTGGTCAAAATAAACTAGACCCATGTGGGATGAAAGGACGACTCACTTGGATTTTTCTAAGTCATAAAATGGTGGGGTGTGGCCAACATGCGAAGAAAAATGGCGTTTTTTCAAGTATTAAATTGTACGTAACTCAAACATGCAGCGTCTGTTAACCGGCATTAATATACATTTTGGTCACAATGTTTATCTGAATGTAACGATATACAGTTTACATAGATCAGACAATCCATTGCTCCACAGCGCCCCCTGGAAATTTTGAATGGGACCCAAAAAAATTTTACTTTGTCAAAAAACTTTTGAAATTTGGCATGGACATCCCTATCACCTACTGAACAAAAAAGCCAATGAGAACATACCTCTATTTCCAAGTGTGTTGCCATGGCAACGACCGACATTTCTCATTGAAATACATGGGTTTTGGTTAACTGGGATAAAAAAATGTACTTTGTCATTGACCATTGAAATTTGGTACACATATTCCACTCATCACACTGAATAAAAAAGCCAATGAAGACATACCTCTATTTCGAACCGTGCAGGTGTGAAAATGTCATAAATGCTCTCATTGGAATGAATGGAGTAGTATTACTCAGTCGCTGTTTTTGGAGGAGGGGCGATGTAAGCGGGAACGAGAGGCGCGAACTCCGCGGTGGCGCGAACTCCGCGGTGGCGTGAAGTCCGCGGTGGCGTGAACCCCGCGGTCGCAAGGGTGGCGAGGGCCTTTATCACTGCTTGCAGTTTTAATTAGGCCCGAGCCGGAGACAACGTCCCGGCGAGGGACTCTCATTAAAACCGCGTCCGAAACGGGGAAAATGGCAAAAATCAAGTGGTAAACACGCCCCGACATGCCAGTGAGTGGTGTCAAAAATTAGAACTCGCCAAGCTCTAATTGTCACCGAAGACCGCGGAAAAAAAAAAACGAAAGACGACTCGGTAGCGCCACCTCAAACTTTGATTTTCATTGGGCCAATGGGAGCCCGACTCGGAAAAAAGTCGACTGAAAAATCTGAGACTCACATCAAAAAATAGAACATGTCGGGACATGACAAAAATGATATTATGGCCCCGCCCTAAAATGTACAGGAAGTCGGCCATATTGGATCAAACCCGGTGATGACAAAAGCGCACACCCTCACATTCAGGACATCTCCTCGCACAGTTTTCATCACAAACACTTCAAATTTGGCCAAAACCCACTAAACCCATGTGAGATTAAAGATCATCAATTATATTTGAATATGACTTTGGGTGTGGTCATGGCGAATTTTATACAAAATTGCAATTTTTGGAATATTTCAATAAAATATTTCTCTTTCACACATTTTTTGTTGGGAAAACGCTAATACAGCGTTTATGCACATTTGTGAGCTGAACACAATGATATGCAAATCATGACTTTATCTCACAAAATGACTCTCTAGCGCCCTCTTCAAATTTCATTTTCAAAAATTCGTAGCAGACAAGCGATTTGTCGTGGACTTGTGAAAAAATTCACAGCGGCCTTATTTGTGATGGGGCACAATGTGAGAAAGTCACATGACTGTAGCTTTTATGGTTTAGGAGAAAAAAATATGGGTGGAAAATGCGTTTCCATTATTATTATTATTCTTTTCCTCGCGACTTCAAAACCATTTTTGACCCCCCTGAACGTTAACGAAAACTCAATTTTTATTGGACCCAAAATCAAGTCTGGTGAAAAAATTAATTATTTTGATGGGCAAAAAAATTAATGTTTTAAAATGACTCAATAGCGCCACCTCAAAAATAAAAAAACATTACGGCAATGACAGGCCTTTTTCATCGTAGACAAATGAAATTTGGTAGAACCATAGAACATGTCAAGACAAGTAAAAAATTATGTTATGACCCCACCCTAAACCCTACAGGAAGTTGGCCATTGTGGGCGGAACCCCACTTTTTGGAATATTTTAACTCTCACATTTGGATTTCTTACGCTGTGGATTTTCATTCAAGAAACTTCCAATTGGGGCAAAAGAAAACTAGACCCATGTGGGATTCCAGTCTCCTACCTTGGATTTTTCTAAGTCATAAATTGTGGGTGTGGCCAGCCTACCAAAAAAAAGCTCTTTTTTAAAGTATTACATCGCACGTAACTCAAACATGCAGTGTCCCTATTTCCCGGCATTAATATACATTTTGTTCAAAATCTTGATCTGAGTGCATACATATACAATTTATAGGGGTTAGACATTACATTGCTCCACAGCGCCCCCCTTGAACTTTTGAATGGGACAAAAAAAATTACTTTGTCATAAACATTTGAAATTTGGCATGAAGATGTGGCTTGACATACTGAACAAAAAAGCCAATGAGAACATACCTCTATTTGTAACTATGTTACCAGTGGTAACCGTGGAAATGGTCAGAAATGTGTCATTGAAATGAATGGGGTTCAGAGTACTGGACTTTGTGTTGTCGACTAAATAGATGCTCTGCACTAATCCAACTATGACCCTAAATTCAAGGTTGATGAAAAAAAATCTGTATTTTCTTGTGCAAAAAAAATTAATGCTTCAAAATGACTCGGTAGCGCCACCTCAAAGTTCAAAGTACATTTACGGCAATGACAGACCTTTTTCCATCGTAGACAAATGAAATTTGGTAGAACCATAGAAAATGTCAAGACAAGTAAAAAATTTATATATGACCCCACCCCTAAACCCTACAGGAAGTCGGCCATTGTGGGCGGAAACCCATTTTTTGAAATTTTAACTCTCACGTTGGATTTTTTTACGCCATGGATTTTCATTAAAAAAAACTTGAAAATTGGTCAAAATGTACTAGGGTCCCATGTGGGATTAAAGCCGACTCACTGGATTTTTCTAAGTCATAAACTGTGGGTGTGGGCCAACATGCAAAAAAAATTGCGTTTTTTGAACTATTACATTGCATCTAACTCAAACCTGCAGTGTGTCCTGTTACCGGCATTAATATAACATTTTGGTCACATTTTTCATCTGAATGTAATGATATACAGTTTAACATAGCTGAGACAATCCATTGCTCACACAGCGCCCCCTTGAAATTTTGAAATTGGACCCAAAAAAGTTTACTTTTTCAAAAATATTTGACAAATTTGGGCATGGGAACATTCCCTATCCCCATACTGAACAAAAAAGCCCAAGGGAACATACCTCTATTTCTTTTCAAGTGTGTTGCCATGGCAACTACGTTCCGACATCCATTCTCATTGAAATACATGGGTTTTGGTTAACTGGGAATGAAACTATTTACTTGTCAGGACCCCATGGAGGATTGAAGCATTTTGGTACACATATTTCCACTCTGACTATCACTGACTGAACAAAATAAGACATGAATTTTTGGATAATTCATCCATCCTATTTCGCAACACGCATGCAGGCGTGAAAATGTTCTTAAATGTCTCTCATTGGCATGAATGGAGTAGTATATACTCAGTTCTGAGCTGACGTTTGTGGTGGAGGGGCATGATGTAATCGGGAACGGACTGACTAAGCGCGAACTCCAACGGTGGCATTGTAACTCCGCGCCCGTGAATCTCCCCGTACCGGATCGGCTTCGAAGGGCGTGGCGAGGGCCTTTATTTGCGCAGTATTTGCCTTGCAGTTCATTTGTAATTTCTTATTCTTTATGGCCCGAAGCATATCCAATGGGCGCCTCCCCAACCATGCCGCCTTTAGCGCCGGCCTGAACAAGACTCATTAAAACCCTTAAACCGCGGTCCGAAACGGGGAAAATGGCAAAATCAAGTGGTTAACACAGCCCCGACATGCCAGTGCAGTGTTGGCAAAAATTAGAACTCGCCAAGCTCTAATTGTCACCGAAGACCCCGAAAAAAAAAATAACGAAAGAACGACTCGGTAGCGCCACCTCAACTTTGATTTTCATTGGGCCTATGGGCCGACTGACGCGGAAAAAAGTCGTACCTAAAACATCTGAAACTCGCATCAAAAAATAACGAACATGTCGGGACATGACAAAAATGATATTATGGCCCTCCCGCCCTAAAATGAGTACAGGAAGCTCGGCCATATTTGGATCCAACCCCGGAACGATGACAAAAGCTTGCACGACATCCCTCACATTCAGGACATCTCCTCGCACAGTTTTCATCACAAACACTTCAAATTTGGCCCCAAAACACAACTGACCCATCTGTGTGATCATAAAGATCATTTTGATATTTGACTTGACTCATAATATTGGGTGTGGGTCATGGGTAAATTTTATACAACAAATCACAATTTTTTGGAATATTTTGGGGCACTAAATATTTCTCGTTCACACATTTTTTGTGTGTTGGGAAAACACTAATACAGCGTTTTATGCACATTTGTGAGCTGACCTACCAATGATATGCAAATCATGGCTTTATCTCACAAATGACTGACTCTCTAGCGCCCTCTTTCAATTTCATTTTCAAAAAATCATAGAAGCCAATCGATTTGTTCGTGGACTTTGTTGAAAAAAATCACAGGGGCCTTATTTTGTGATGGGCACAATGTGGGAAAGTCACATGACTGTAGCTGTTATGGTTTTTTAGGAGAAAAAAAATGGTGTTCTCGACAATCAGTTCATCGTCTTGATTATTCGTATTAAATATTCTTTTTAGCAGCTTTTATGATGATTTATTTTCTCGCTGTCCGAATTCGATTAAATCCAAGTTTTGACCCACCCCCATGAACGTTTACACGACCAGTCAATTTTATTGGACCCAAAAAAATCAAGATTGGTGCGCCAAAATTATGATTATTTCATGGTCACTCGGAAAAAAAAATTACACTCATTTCAAAAAATGACTCAATAGACGCCCACCTCAAAGTTTTCAACAATACATTCGGCAATGACAGACCCCTTTTCCATCGGTAGAATATGAGCCGGGAAACCCTGAAAATGTGAATCCAAGATACAAAATTATATTATGGACTCTGGGGGTGGTCACCCTTTTTTACCCCCTTTTTGGAATATTTCAATAAAATATTCTCGGCCATTGGTTGTTGGAAAACACCCAAGCGTTTCTGCACATTGTGAACTGACACGTGAATGGCAGTCAACATTTGACTCTTACCCTCGCCGTGCAATTAATTCTTCAAAAATTCATAACACCAAACCACCCCAGGGGCCTTTTTTTGATTTGCCATTGTGGGAAAGGATGTACATGGAAAAAAAAACTATGGTCAACCACCATTCCATTATTATTATTCTTCGTTCTTCCTTAAGGCATTACAGTTTGACTCGTGTGTTTGCGCGGCTCCTAACGAAAAGCAATGACCCAAAATTCAAGCAAGGTACTATGTAATTGGCATGGTCAGGAATTAACACTTTCAAAAGGACTCTTGGTTTTCATAAATCTTCATCGAAGTGCAGACCTAGCTCATCGGAAAAATGACTGTGGAACCAAGGTCTCACTAGCTTTGGAATTATGACTCATGAACTCACCCTACCCTACAGGAAGTCCCAGTGGGGCGGAACCCCCCCATCTGATTTTAAAGTGTGGTTAGCATTGTAACGCCGTGGAACTTCAACGACCAAAACTAATTGGAATATTTGTCCAGTCATTAAGAACCTTGTTTTTACGTAAGTCTAAATGTTGCGCTCCAGCTTGTGCAAAGAATCAAAAGCCATTTTTTGAAGTTTTAAAATTGCGCGATAACATCACTGTCTTATTTCCTTTCTTTCCCGCATTAATATATCGTTTTTGTTCCAAATTTTGGTTTTGAACGCACAGATATACAATGTTACATAAGTCAGATTTTACATTGCGCCACTCCCACAGCGCCCCTTTGAACTTTTGAAGGGGACCAAAAAAATTACTTTGTCGTAAACATTGGAAATTTGGCATGGACATGTGGCTTGACATACTGAACCAAAAAGTCAATGAGAACATACCTCTATTTGTAATTATGTTACCCAGTGTGAACCGTGGAAATGGTCATAAAATGTGTCATTGAAATGTGAATGGGGTTCAGAGTACTGGACTTTGTTGTCGACTAAATAGATGCTACCTGCACTAATCCAACTATGACCCAAAATTCAAGGTTGGTGAAAAAATGTGCATTTCAGTGTGAAAAAAAATTAATCCTTGCAAAATGACTCAGTAGCGCCACCCGGATCAAAGTTCAAAATACATTACGGCAATGACAGACCTTTTTCATCGTAGACAAATGAAACTTGGTAGAACCATAGAAACATGTCAAGACAAGTAAAAAAATTATATTATGACCCCACCCTAAACCCTCCAGGAAGGTATTCGGCCATTGTGGGGCGGAACCCCTTTTCCTTTTTTTTTTTATTTTAACTCTCACGTTTGGATTTTTTACACTGTGGATTTTCATTCAAGAAGCCTCCAATTTGGGCAAAATGAACTAGGCCCATGTGGGATCCAGTCTCCTACATTGGATTTTTCTAAGTCATAAAAATGTGGCAGGGTGTGGCCAGCCTACCAAAAAAAAAAAGCCATTTTTTTCAAGTATTAAATCGTACGTAATCAAACATGCAGCGTCCTATTTCCCGGCATTAATATACATTTTGCTCAAAATTATGTTCTGAACGCATAGACATACAATTTAAATTTTTTACACATTAAATTGCTCCACAGCGCCCCCTTGAACTTTTGAATGGGACCCAAAATATTTTACTTTTTCAAAAAACATTTGAAATTTGGCATGGACATCCCTATCCCCATACTGAACAAAAAAGCCAAAAGAGAACATACCTCTATTTGCAAGTGTGTTGCCATGGGCAACGACTGACAATTTCTCATTGAAATACATTGGTTTTGGTTAACAGGGATGAAAAAAAAAACTTTGTCATAGACCATCGAAATTTGGTACATATATTCCACTCATCATACTGAACAAAAAAGCCAATGAAGACATACCTCTATTTCCAACCGTGTTGCCGTGAAAATGTCATAAATGCTCCCATTGGAATGAATGGAGTAGTATTACTCAGTCGCTGTTTTGGTGGGAGGGGCGATGTAAACGGGAACGAGAGGCGCGAACTACGCGGTGGCGTGTACCCCGCGGTCGCAAGGGGTGGCGAGGGCCTTTATCACTGCTTGCAGTTTTAATTAGGCCCGAGCCGGAGACAACGTCCCGGCGAGGGACTCATTAAAACCGCGTCCGAAACGGGAAAATGGCAAAAATCAAGTGGGTTAACACGCCCCGACATGCCAGTGAGTGGTGTCAAAAATTAGAACTCGCCAAGCTCTAATTGTCACCGGGAAGACCGCGAAAAAAAAATAACGAAAGACGACTCGATAGCGCCACCTCAAACTTTGATTTTCATTGGGCCTATGGGAGCCCCGACTCGGAAAAAAGTCGACGTAAAAAATCTGAAACTCGCATCAAAAAATAGAACATGTTTGGGACATGACAAAAATGGATATTATGGCCCCGCCCTAAAATGTACAGGAAGTCGGCCATATTGGATCAAAACCCGGTGATGACAAAAGCGCACACCCTCACATTCAGGACATCTCCTCGCACAGTTTTTATCACAAACACTTCAAAATTTGGCCAAAACCCACTAAACCCATGTGAGATTAAAGATCATTCAATTATATTTGAATATGACTTTGGGTGTGGTCATGCGAATTTTATACAAAAAATGTCGCAATTTTTGGAATATTTCAATAAAATATTTCTCGTCCACACATTTTTTGTTGGGAAAAAACGCTAATACAGCGTTTATGCACATTTGTGAGCTGAACACAATGGATATGCAAATCATGGCTTTATCTCACAAAATGACTCTCTAGCGCCCTCTTCAAATTTCATTTTCAAAAATTCGTAAAAGACAATCGATTTGTCGTGGACTTGTGAAAAAATTCACAGGGGCCTTACGTGTGATGGGGCACAAGGTGAGAAAGTCACATGACTGTAGCTGTTATGGTTTAGGAGAAAAAAAAAGGAAAAAAAAAATGACTGAGTTTCCATTATTATTATTATTATTATTATTCTTATTTTGGTTGCCCAATTGAACCAATTTTTGACCCCCTGAACGTTCACGAAAAGTTAGTTTTTATTGGACCCAAAATTCAAGGTTGGTGAAAAATTAATTATTTTTATGGGCAAAAAAATTAATGTATCAAAATGAACTCAACAGCGCCACCTCAAAAATCAAAATACATTGCGGCAATGACAGGCCTTTTTCATCGTAGACAAATGAAATTTGGTAGAACCATAGAACATGTCAAGACAAGTAAAAAATTATATTATGACCCCACCCTAAACCCGACAGGAAGTCGGCCATTGCGGGCGGAACCCCATTTTTTTGAAATTTAAACTCTCACGTTTGGATTTTTTACGCTGTGGATTTTCATTCAGGAAACTTGGAAATGGGTGAAAATTAACTAGACCCATGTGGGATTCCAGTCTCCAACCTTGGATTTTTCTACGTCATAAATTGTGGGTGTGGCCAGCCTGCCAAAAAAAAAGCTCTTTTTTGAAGTATTAAATCGTACGTAACTCAAACATGCAGTGTTCCTATTTCGCGGCATTAATATACATTTTGTTCAAAATCTTGATCTGAGTGCATACATATACAATTTACATAGGTTTAGACATTACATTGCTCCACAGCGCCCCCTTGAACTTTTGAATGGGACCAAAAAAATTACTTTGTCATAAACATTTGAAATTTGACAGGGACATGTGGCTTGACATACTGAACCAAAAAAAGCAAGCCAATGAGAACATACCTCTATTTGTAACTATGTTACCGTGTAAAACCGTGGAAATGGTCAGAAATGTGTCATTGAAATGAATGGGGTTCAGAGTACTGGACTTTGTTGTCGACTAAATAGATGCTCTGCACTAATCCAACTATTGACCCAAAATTCAAGATTGGTGAACAAATGTGTAATTTGATGTGCAAAAAAATTATGTTTCAAAATGACTCAGTAGCGCCACCTCAAAGTTCAAAATACATTACGGCAATGAGAGACCTTTTTCCATCGTAGACAAATGAAATTTGGTACAATCATAAAAACATGTCAAGACAAGTAAAAAAATTGTATTATGACCCCACCCCTAAACCCTACAGGAAGTCGGCCATTGTGGGCGGAACCCCCATTTTTTTTTTTTTTCAAATTTTAACTCTCACGTTTGGATTTTTTACGCCATGGATTTTCATTCAACAAACTTGCAAAATTGGACAAATTGAACTAGACCCATGTGGGATTAAAGTCGAGCCACTTGGATTTTTCTAAGTCATAAAATGTGGGCGTGGCCAGCCTGCCAAGAAAAAAGCCATTTTTTGAAGTACTAAATCGTACGTACCTCAAACATGCAGTGTTCTATTTCCCGGCATTAATATACGATTTGTTCAAAATCTTGTTCTGAATGCATGGACATACAATTAAATTTTTTTTAAACATTATATTGCTCCACAGCGCCCCCTTGAAAATTTGAATGGAACCAAAAAATTTACTTTTTCAAAAACATTTGAAATTTGGCATGGACATCCCTATCCCCATACTGAACAAAAAAGCCAATGAGAAACATACCTCTATTTTGCAACTATGTTACCGTGGTAACGTCATAAATGTGTCATGAAAATGAATGGGGTTCAGAGTACTGGACTTTTGTTGTCGACTAAATAGATGCTCTGCACTAATCCAACTATGACCCAAATGTCAAGGTTGGTGAAAAAATTTGTGTTTTGATGTGGAAAAAAATCAATATTTCAAAATGACTCATTAGCGCCACCTCAAAGTTCAAAATACATTACGGCAATGAGAGACCTTTTTCATTGTAGACAAATGAAATTTGGTAGAACCATAGAACATGTCAAAAAAAAGTAAAAAACAGATTATATTATGACCCCACCCTAAACCCTAAGGAAGTCGGCCATTGTGGGCGGAAACCCATTTTTTTTTTCGAAATTTTAACTCTCACATTTGGATTTCTTACGCCATGAATTTTCATATAACAAACTTGCAAACTTGTCAGAATGAACTAGACCCATGTGGGATTAAAGTCGACTCACTTGCATTTTTCTAAGTAATAAAATGTGGGTGTGGCCAACATGCAAAAAAAAAAAGGCGCTTTTTTATGTAGTAAATTGCACCTAACTCAAACATGCAGTGTCCTGTAGACCGGCATTAATATACATTTTGGTCACAATGTTCATCTGAATGTCATGATATACACTTTACATAGATGAGACAATCCATTGCTCCACAGCGCCCCCTTGAAATTTTGAATGGGACCCACAAAATTTTAACGTTGTCAAAAAAATTTGAAATTTGGCATGGACCTCCCTATTCCCATACTGAACAAAAAAGTTAAAAGGGAACATACCTCTATTTGCAAGTGTGTTGCCATGGCAACGACTGCCATTTCTCATTGAAATACATGGGTTTTGGTTAACTGGGATGAAAAAATTTTACTTTGTCATACACCATTCACATTTGGTACACATATTCCACTCATCACACTGAACAAAAAAGCCAATGAAGACATCCTCTATTTCCAACCGTGTAGGTGTGAAAATGTCATAAATGCTCTCATTGGAATGAATGGAGTAGTATTACTCAGTCGCTGATTTTGTGGGAGGGGCGATGTAAGCGGGAACATGAGGCGCGAACTCTCCGCGGTGGCGTGTACCCCGCGGTCGCAAGGGTGGCGAGGGCCTTTATCACTGCTTGGCAGTTTTAATTATTATTATTATTATTATACTTGCGACTTCGAAGCCATTTTTGAACCCCCTGAACATTAATGAAAACTAAATTTGATTGGACCCAAAAATTTCAAGGTTGGGTGAAAAATTAATTATTTTTTTGGGCAAAAAAATTAAATTGATTTAAAATGACTCAATAGCGCCACCTTCAAAATCAAAATACATTACGGCAATGACAGACCTTTTTCATCGTAGACAAATTAAATTTGGTAGAACCATAGACAAGTAACATGTCAAGACAAGTAAAAAATTATATTATGACCCCACCCTAAACCCTACAGGAAGTCGGCCATTGTGGGCGGAACACCATTTTTTTGAAATTTTAAACTCTCACGTTTGAATTTTTACGCCATGGATTTTCATTCTACAAACTTGGAAATGGTCAAAAGGGGAAGTAGAGCCATGTGGGATTAAAGGCGACTGTCTTGGATTTCTTTATGTCATAAATGTGGTGTGGGCCAGCCTGCCAAAAAAAAAACATTTTTTGAAGTATTAAATTGCGAATAACTGAGACATGCTGCGTCCTATTTCCCGGCATTAATATACGTTTTGTTCAAAATCTTGATCTGAGTGCATAGATATAACATTTACATAAGTCCAGTCCATTACATTGCTCCACAAGCGCGCCCCCTTGAACTTTGACTATGGGACCAAAAAAAAAACTTTGTCAAAAACATTTGAAATTTGGCATGGACATCTGGCTTAACATACTGAACAAAAAGGCCAATGAGAAACATAACTCTATTTGCAACTATGTTACCGTGTAACGTCCATAATTGTGTCATTGAAATGAATGGGGTTCAGAGTACTGGACTTTGTTGTCGACTAAATAGATGCTCTGCACTAATCCAACTATGACCCCAAATTCAAGGATGGTGAACAAATGTGTAATTTGATGTGCAAAAAAATTACTGTTTCAAAATGACTCAGTAGCACCACCTCAAAGTTCAAACAATACATTACGGCAATGAGAGAAAACCTTTTTCATCGTAGACAAATGAAATTTGAAACAATCATAGAGCATGTCAAGACAATAAAAAATTATATTATGACCCCACCCTAAAACCCGACAGGAAGTCGGCCATGTGGGCGAACCCCCATTTTTTCTTAATTTTAACTCTCACGTTTGAATTTTTTACCGCCATGGATTTTCATACAACAAACTTGCAAATTAGTCAAATAGAACTAAAAGACCCATGTGGGATTAAAAGACGAGACACTTGGATTTTTCTAAGTTATAAAAACTTGTGGGTGTGGCCAGCTTGTGAGGAAAAAAGCAATTTTTTGAAGTATTAAATCGTACGTAACTCAAACATGCAGCGTCCTATTTCCGGGGCATTAATAACATTTTGTTCAAAATCTTGATCTGAATGCATAGACATACAATTTAAAATGTTTAGACATTATATTGCTCCACAGCGCCCCTTGAAAATTTGATAGGGACCAAAAAAATTTTACTTTTGTCAAAAAAAACATTTGAAATTTGGCAAGGACATCTCTATCACCATACTGAACAAAAAAGCCAATGGAACATACCTCTATTTTCAAGTGTGTTGCCATGGCAACGACCGACATTTCTCATTGAAATACATGGGTTTTGGATAAATGGGAAGAAAAAACTATTTACTTTGTCATATACCATTGAAAATTGTGGTACACATATTCCACCCCATCACACTGAACAAAAAAGCCAATGAAGACATACCTCTATTTCCAACCGTGCAGGTGTGAAAATGTCATAAATGCTCTCATTGGAATGAATGGAGCAGTATTACTCAGTCGCTGTTTTTGGTGGGAGGGGCGATGTAAGCGGGAACGAAGAAAGCGCGAACTCCACGGTCGCGTGAACCCCGCGGGTCGCAAGGGTGGCGAGGGCCTTTATCACTGCTTGCAGTTTTAATTATTAGGCCCGAGCCGGAGACAGCGTCCCGGCGAGGGACTCATTAAAACCGCGTCCGAAACGGGGGAAAAGGGCAAAAATCAAGTGGTTAACACGCCCCGACATGCCAGTGAGTGGTGTCAAAAATTAGAACTCGCCAAGCTCTAATTGTCACCGAAGACCGCGAAAAAAAACAATAACGAAAGACGACTCGGTAGCGCCACCTCAAACTTTGATTTTTCATGGGGCCTATGGGAGCCCGACTCGGAAAAAAGTCGACCGAAAAAATCTGAAACTCGCATCAAAAAAAGAGAACATGTCGGGACATAATAAAAATGATATTATGGCCCCGCCCTAAAATGTACAGGAAGTCGGCCATATTGGATCAAACCCGGTGATGACAAAAGCGCACCACCCTCACATTCAGGACATCTCCTCGCACAGTTTTCATCACAAACACTTCAAATTTGGCCAAAACCCACTAAAACCCATGTGAGATTAAAGATCATCAATTATATTTGAATATGACTTTGGGTGTGGTCATGGCGAATTTTTATACAAAATTGCAATTTTTGGAATATTTTCGATAAAATATGTCTCATTCACACATTTTTTTGTTGGGGAAAAAACGCTAATACAGCGTTGATGCACATTTGTGAGCTGAACACAATGATATGCAAATCATGGCTTTATCTCACAAAATGACCTCTCTAGCGCCCTCTTCAAATTTTTCATTTTCAAAAATTCATAGAAGACAACTGATTTGTCGTGTGGACTTGTGAAAAAATTCACAGCGGCCTTATTTCAGATGTGGCACAAAGTGAGAAAGTCACATGACTGTAGCTTTTATGGTTTAGGAGAAAAAAAAAATGGGTGGAAAATGAGTTTCCATTATTATTATTCTTATTATTTTTGCGGCCGCCGCTTTAAAAGCAACTTTTGACCCCCTGAGCGTTAACGAAAAACTCAATTTTATTGGACCCAAATTCAAGACTGGTGAAAAATTAATTATTTTCATGGTCAAAAAAATTAATGTTTTAAAATGACTCAATAGCGCCACCTCAAATTTCAAAATACATTACGGCAATGAGAGACCTTTTTCATCGTAGACACATGAAATTTGGTAGACAACCATAGAACATGTCAAGAAAAGTAAAAATTAAACATTATGACCCCCCCTAAACCCTACAGGAAGTCGGCCATTGTGGGCGGAACCAAATTTTTTTGAAATGTTAACTCTCACGTTTGGATTTTTTTACGCCGTGGATTTACATTCAAGAAACTTGAAAATTGCTCAAAATGAACTAAACCCAAGTGGGATTGAAGGAGACTCACTTGGATTTTTCTACGTCATAAAATGTGGGTGTGGCCAACATGCAAAGAAAAAAGCTATTTTTTGTAGTTTTTACATTGCAAATAACTCAGACATGCAGTTGTCCTATTTCCCGGCATTAATATACGTTTTTGTTCAAAATGTTGATTTGAAGAACGCAACGACATGCAATTTACATAAGTCAGACATTAAATTGCTCCACAGCGCCCCCTTGAAATTTTGAATGGGACGGGAAAAAATTACTTTGTCATTAACATTTGAAATTGGGCACGCTCATCTGGCTTGATATACTGAACAAAAAAGCCAATGAGAACATACCTCTATTTCCAACTATGTTACCGTGGTAACGTCATAATGTGTCATTGAAATGAATGGGGTTCAGAGTACTGGACTTTGTTGTCGACTAAATAGATGCTCTGCACTAATCCAAAATGACCTAAAATTCAAGGTTTGTGAAGAAATTGCTATTTTCATGTTCAAAAAAATTTATGTTGCAATATGACTCAGTAGCGCCACCTCAAAGTTCAAAATACATTACGTCAATTAGAGACCTTTTTCATCGTAGATAAATTAATTTTGGTAGAACCATAGAACATGTCAAGACAAGGTAAAAAATTATATTATGACCCCACCCTAACCCTACAGGAAGTCGGCCATTGTGGGCGGAACCCCATTTTTTTTGAAATTCTAACTCACATTTGCATTTTTTACACCATGGATTTTCATGCAAGAAATTTTAAACTTGGTCCAAATGAACTAGACCCATGTGGAATTGTAGTCGACTGTCTTGGATTTTTCCCAAGTCATAAAATGTGGGTGTTTCCAGCCTGTGAAAAAAAAGTCATTTTCTTAAGTATTACATCGCGCGTAACTCAGACATGCAGTGTCCTATTTCCCCCTTAATATAAGTTTTGTTTAAAATCTTGATCTGAGTTTTAGATATACAGTTTACATAATTCACACACATAAAGCACACAGTGCATTGCTCCACAGCGCCCCCTTGAACTTTTGAATGGGACCAAAAAAAAATCACTTTGTCATAAACATTTGAAATTTGACATGGCCATCTGGTTTTGATGTACTGAACAAAAAAGCAATGAGAACATACCTCTATGTGCAACTATGTTACCGTAGTAACATCATAAATGCGTCATTGAAATGAATGGGGTTCAGAGTACTGGACTTTTGTTGTCGACTAAAATCGATGCTCTGCACTAATCCAACTATGACCTAAAATTCAAGATTGGTGAAAATAATAATTATATTCATATAGAAAAAAATATTTTTGCAAAATGACTCAATAGCGCCACCTCAAATTTCAAAATACATTACGGCAATGAGAGACCTTTTCATCGTAGACAAATGAAATTTGGTACAATCATAGAAGATGTCAAGACAAGTAAAAAAAATATTATGACCCCACCCTAAACCCTCAGCCAGAAAAAAGCCCTTGTGGGTGGAACCCACTTTTTTCAACATTTTTTCCTCTCAGATTTAAAATTTTTTGCGGGCTGGATTGTCCCTTCAAGAACCTTACAAATTGGTCAACATGAAGTATACCCATGTGGGATTATAACAGACTATCTTGGATTTTTTTAATATCAAAAAATGTGGGTGTGGCCAGCCTGCCAAGATAAAATCAAGTTTTTGAAGTATTAAATCTCGTGTAAGTCAAACAAGAAGTGTTCTATTTCCCGGCATCAATATACGTTTTGTTGAAAATCTGAACACAATGATATATAATTACATAGCTGAAATAATCCATTGCTCCACAGCGTCCCCTTGAACATTTGAATGGGACCCAAAAGAAATTACTTTGTCAAAAAAGTTGAAATTTGGCATGGACATCTGTCTTGACATACTGAACAAAGAAGCCAAAAAGAACATACCTGTATTTGCCATGGCAACATCCGATATATCTCATTGAAATACATGGTTATGGTGAACTGGGATGAAAAAGAATACTTTTTCATAGACCATTTGAATATGATGCACATATTCCACTCATCATACTGACACTCATCATATCCACTATGACCTAAAATTCAAGGTTGGAAAAAATTTGGTATTTCGATGTGGAAAAAAAATGTATGTTGCAAAAATGACTCAGGAGCGCCACCTCAAAAATGAAAATATATTACGGCAATGACAGACCTTTTTCATCGTAGAGAAAGGACATTTGGTAAAAACATAAAACATGTGTAGACAAGTAAAAAATTATATTATGACCCCCCCCTAAACCCTACAGGAAGTCAGCCATAGTGGGCGGAACCACCATTTTTTTTCCAAATTTTTAACTCTGACATGTGCATTTTGTATATGTTTATTCAACAAACTACCATGTGGACAAAATGAACTAGACCCATGTGAGATTATTGTCGACCCTG
This sequence comes from Periophthalmus modestus, assembly GCA_019594935.1. Taxonomy (NCBI): domain Eukaryota; kingdom Metazoa; phylum Chordata; class Actinopteri; order Gobiiformes; family Gobiidae; genus Periophthalmus; species Periophthalmus modestus. The sequence continues at coordinate 9,339 of JAIEZT010000378.1, read as the reverse complement.
TTGGATTTTTCTAAGCCATAAAATGTGGGTGTGGCCAATCAGCCAAGAAAAAAGCCATTGTGTTAATTTTTAAATCGAGTGTAACTCAAAAATGCAGTGCCTTATTTTCTGGCATTGATATACCTTTTGTTCAAATCTGGTCTGAACACATAGATATACAATAAAGAGTCAGACATTACATTGCTCCACAGCGGCCTGTTGAGCGGCCTTTTGAAAGGGACCAAAAAAAAACATTACTTTGCCATAAACATTTGACATTTGGGATGGACATTTGCCTTGTGATACTGAACAAAAAAGCCAATGAGAACATACCTCTATTTGCAACCATGTTTCCGTGCTACCGTAAGAAATATGTGTTTGAAAGTTATGGGGTTGAAAGTACTGACTTTGTTGTAGACGAAATAGATGCTCTAAAATAATCCTGACCTCAAATTGAAGTTAACCAACAGAAGGAGTACATAGATAGATAGATAGATAGATAGATAGATAGATAGATAGATAGATAGATAGATAGATAGATACTTTATTAATCCCCAGAGCAGGGAAATTCATTTGTCCAGCAGCAAAAATAAAAACAGAGACATAACATAAATTGCACATAGGTATAAAAGCATAAACAATACAAAGATAATAAATGTAATAAAGTGCACCAGATTAACAAGAGAGTTGTTATACAGTCTTATAGCAGCAGGAATGAATGATCTCCTGAACCTCTCAGTTCTACAACGCAGAGAGAGAAGCCTGGTGCTGTGGCTGCTTCTCTGAGCTGACACAGTCTCGTGCAGCGGGTGTCTGCTGTTGTTGAGGATGGTCTGACTCCTCATCCTCTTCTCCACCAGCTCCACCCAGACCCCACCCTCCCCACCAGCTCCACCCAGAGTCCACACTCCCACCCGTCACCGACACACACTTTCAAATTAGCTTATCAAGCCTGTTTTGGTCCCGCACAGTGATGCTGTTTCCCCAGCACACCACCCCAAATAACACAGCACTGGCTACAACAGAATGGTAAAAAAATATGCAGAAGCTTATCACAGACATTGAAAGATTTAAGCTTTAAGCTAAGAAGAGTCTCCTTTGTCTTGTTTTGGAAGCTGCAGTTGTGTGTGCTGACCAGTCCAGTTGGTTATAAAGATGAACTTGAGATATTTATAAGACTGGACAAGCTCAATGCTCTCACCAGCCATTACAACTGGATGATGGGGGAGTTTCAGTCTATGGAAGTCCACAATCATCTCCTTGGTCTTAGATGTATTTAGCACAAGACCATTTCTCTCACTCCAGACGGTGAAAGCAGCAATAAGGTGTCTATACTCCATTTGGTTTCCTCCTTTTACACATGCCACCACTGCTGTATCATCTGAATATTTCTGGATGTGACAGGATTCAGACTCATATTTGAAGTCAGCAGTGTAAAGAGTAAAGAGAAACGGCGACCAGTACTGTCCCCTGCAGAGCCCCAATGTTTGTCACCACTGTCTCAGAAATATTGCCACCCACCCTGACGTACTGTGGACGTTCTGTGAGGTAGTTATGAATCCAAGTGATTAACATGGGATCCACTCCCATCACCTCCAGCTTTCCTCTCAGAATTTGAGGTCTGATTGTATTGAAGGCACTGGTGAAGTCAAAAAACATGAGTCTAACTCATCCAGGAATGAGAGAGTTTTGTGTAACATGTATAAGACCGCATCATCCACCCCCATTTCCTCCTGATAGGCAAACTGTAATGGGTCCACAGCTTGCTGCACCTGTGGTCTGAGAATCCGAAGTAAAAGCCTGTCAAAAGTCTTTATAATGACAGACGTCAGGGCCACTGGTCTGTAGTCCTTTACCCCAGTTGGTCTCCCTACTTTAGGGACCGCAACCAAGGCATGAGGTTTTCCACTGGACTGGGACTTGTCCAGTACGAAGGACTCTGGTTGAAAGTTGTTTTAAGATGCAGGGCCAGCTAAGACGGAGGTGCTACCCCATCATGACCTGCAGACTTCCGGGGATTCAGCCTATGTAGCTCAGCAAGCACTTCATCAGCAGAGAAGCCACGAGCAGCAGAGGGTGGAACAGCCGCTGAGTGGAGCAGAGCCGGGCACAGCAGCAGAGGTGGAACAGCCGTCGGGTGGAGCAGAGCAGGGCACAGCAGCAGAGGTGGAACAGCCGCCGGGTGGAGCAGAGCAGGGGCCAGTAGAAGAAGTGGAACAGCCGTCGGGTGGAGCAGAGCAGAGCACAGCAGCAGAGGCGGAACAGCCGCCGGGTGGAGCAGAGCAGGGAACAGCAGCAGAGGCAGAGCACCCGCCGAGTGGAGCAGAGCAGGGCACAGCAGCAGAAGTGGAACAGCTGTCGGGTGGAGCAGAGCCGGGCACAGCAGCAGAGGTGGAACAGCTGCCAGGTGGAGCAGAGCAGGGCACAGCAGCTGGAGTGGTACACAGCCGTCGGTGGAGCAGAGCCGGGCACAGCAGCAGAGGTGAAGCAGCCAACCGGGTGGAGCAGAGCAGAGCACAACAGCAGAGGTGGAACAGCCGCTGGGTGGAGCAGAGCCGGGCACAGCAGCAGAGCAGATCACAGCAGCAGAGGCGGAACAGCCGCCGGGTGGAGCAGAGCAGGGCACAGCAGCAGAGGTGGAACAGCCGTCGGGTGGAGCAGAGCAGGGCACAGCAGCAGAGGTGGAACAGCCGCCGGGTGGAGCAGAGCAGGGGCCAGTAGAAGAAGTGGAACAGCCGTCGGGTGGAGCAGAGCCGGGCACAGCAGCAGAGGTGGAACAGCTGCCAGGTGGAGCAGAGCAGGGCACAGCAGCTGGAGTGGTACAGCCGTCGGGTGGAGCAGAGCCGGGCACAGCAGCAGAGGTGAAGCAGCCACCGGGTGGAGCAGAGCAGAGCACAACAGCAGAGGTGGAACAGCCGCTGGGTGGAGCAGAGCCGGGCACAGCAGCAGAGCAGATCACAGCAGCAGAGGCGGAACAGCCACCGGGTGGAGCAGAGCAGGGCACAGCAGCAGGGGTGGAACAGCCGTCGGGTGGAGCAGAGTCGGGCACAGCAGCAGAGGTGGAGCAGCTGCCGGGTGGAGCAGAGCAGAGCACAGCAGCAGAGGTTGAACAGCTGACGGGTGGAGCAGAGCAGGGCACAGCAGCAGGGGGGAACAGCTGCCGAGCGGAGCAGAGCCGGGCACAGCAGCAGAGGTGGAGCAGCCGCTGGGTGGAGCAGAGCAGGGCACAGCAGCAGAGGCGGAGCAGCCGCGGGGTGGAGCAGAGCAGGGCACAGCAGCAGAGGTGGAACAGCCACCGGGTGGAGCAGAGCAGGGCACAGCAGCTGGAGTGGTACAGCCGTCGGGTGGAGCACAGCCGGGCACAACAGCAGAGACAGAGCACCCGCCGGGTGGAGCAGAGCAGAGCACAACAGCAGAGGTGGAACAGCAGATGGTGGTGGAGCAGAGCCGGCACAGCAGCAGAGGTGGAGCACTGCTGCCGGGTGGAGCAGAGCAGAGCACAGCGGCAGAGGTGGAGCAGGCCGACGGGTGGAGCAGAGCAGGGCTCAGCAGCAGGGGGGAGAAAAGCTGCTGAGTGGAGCAGAGCAGGGCACAGCAGCAGAGGTGGAGCAGCTGCCGGGTGGAGCAGAGCAGAGCACAACAGCAGAGGTGGAATAGCTGATGGGTGGAGCAGAGAGCCACAGCAGCAGCAGGGGTGGAGCAGTCGCCGGTGGAGCAGAGCCGGGCACAGCAGCAGAGGTGGAGCATATTAGCTACCAATATGTACAACAAAGCAAAAAAAAAAACAACAAAAAAAAAAAAAACTGTTGGCTATATATTAAGAATGTCGAATTTCAAAGTAAAAAAAAAAACAAAAAAAAAAAAACAAACAAACATAAAAATAATTATTACATTAATATATAATTTAAATATTTAATTATTATTTTGTTCAAATAAAAATAATAACATATTATCAAGTGTAGATGCATCAATGCATGTCACTATGTACAGAGATTTTATTTGTATAAATTAAAATATTGCCAGAACAAATGTTACTTACAGACTTTTACATAGAAAGTAATGAACACATTTACAATTAGCAGAAAATACATTTTGAAATCATAGGAACAAAAAAACAAAACATTTGGATTATAAGAAAAAAAAAATCTACACAGACTTCATCTTAAGAGAGCAGGCTATGCCCTGATGGTCACTGAAATATGTCGGAACAACTTCTGATGAAATGTCATATTGTTGAGATTTGACATAGACATGGTCAATCAAAGTGCCTCTTTCTGTTGTTGGAGATGAGACATTCTGAACGTATCCATGAGTGGACATGAAATTGCACACTGATGATGATTTCAAGATGTCATCATTGAAATCTCCCATAACCACAATGTTCTGACTCTGTGCCTCTAGCCAAGTTAGCAGTTTTTTCAAATTCTGCTTGAACACAGACATGGGATATGAAGGTGGACGATACACAACTGCAAGTAAAACCTGATGCTTTACATTTGTTGTAAATTAAGCACTCCAGATTAAATTGGGGTGCATCAGGAAAGTTATAAATTCATGTTGTGGGAGCAGTACATGCCCACTCCACCGTGAAGTTGACTTTTGAGTGCAGTAAGAGCCGGATGCTTGCTGTCTTGGTATGCCAGACTTCGTGGACGGGTGTGAAAACTGTAACCTTCTATGTCAAGACTTAGATGTGCAGATTGAGATGTTAACCATGTTTCTGTCACAGCTATACAGTCAGGCTGTAAATGCTGTGTGGTTGACACCAAATCAGGTACATGGTTTTACTAAACCCTGAACATTCATCAAAAAAAAAGGTTAACACTTCAGCTGACCGCTTGTTTTGTGACACATTGTCGTCCAAGAAGTGTGGCATAGATTCCAAGGCATGTTTTACCTCCTCATTACAGTAAATAGCCTTTTCATCAAAGTCCTGGATAATAAGGCCATATAGACTTCTTACACGACTTAAAGCCACATAAGACTGTCCTGAGGCAAACACTTGCTTTAGAGACACCACAGCATCGTCAACAGTCAGGCCCTGTACTTTGTGGATTGTAACAGCCCGGCAGGCAAGAGCAAGAGGAAACTGACGTCGTTTTCCCCCTTTGCTGTTAGCCCTTTCCTCCTGTGGCTCTATCCGTGTGGAGTTTATTAAAGCAGGTGCAGTGGATGGGTACTTTTTCCGTCTCTGTGTGTACCAACATTGATGGTCATCAAACTGAACATACACAGCTTCAGGAAGTCCATTTAGTTCTGTTTCACTAATATGTGTTTACAGTTCCACAGACTCCATTCACCAATCCATCTTCAACATCAATGTTCTTACACAGCATAACTCTGGCAGGAACACCCAAAAATAGCTGTTTCTGCAGAGAAGTGAGGTTGTCTTTACTGTGAGGTGTGACTTTGCTTTCCATTTTTCCAGTTTTCTTGTTGTAGTGATAGTCCTGTGCATCAATTGTTTGATAGTCAGGACAAGTGGCTTTGAGATGGTTGAAGTTATGTTCATTTACCTGTGAATTTGTTGGGAAAATATGTAGAGCAGAAGACTGTTCTCCAGTTTCACGACTTTGTAGAATGTGAATGTCCTCAGGAAGCATGGTGTCCCTTTAGACCGTGTTTCTTAATCGATTTAGTAATTCTGCAAATGTGGTATCCTTCTGTCTGACTATTGTTTTCAGTTCTGCCATTTTGAAACTTGACCAGAAGTTCACAGGTAGATTGTCTGTGTACAAGCCTTTTGCCATAACTGGTGGTAACTGATAGAAATCACCAACAGCTATAAGGCTGACATTTCCAAAAGGGGAAACATCACCTCTTTGCTTGATTTGCCGAAGTCGTCCATGTATGTATGTGAGCAGTTTATGAGAGACCATTGATATTTCATCAATGATTACTAACTTAAGGTCAATATATTTGGCTCGGAGAGAATTGAGTTTTTCTTCACCTAATGGTATGTAGGGAAGCGTCACGTCTGTTCCAATGCTAAATGCACTGTGAATTGTAGATGCATTTAGGTTGTATGCTGCCATACCAGTGGGTGCTGTTATTAAAACACTGATGTTGTCTGGGTGACGTCGCATTGGTGCAAACAGACGATTGGCTTCATACTGAATGGCCCGAATCAAGTGACTTTTCCCTGTGCCAGCACCACCAGTGATGAAGACATGTAAAGGTTCTGGGTCATTTCCATTGACTTTTTGTATACACCACTTTTGTACTTTGAAAAATATAGACAGCTGGATGTCATTTAAAGATCGAATTAACTCCAAACCTTCAGCTCGAGTCATTGCATTGTGTTGTTTTTCTAAATGACCAGTTTCTTTGTTAGCTATACCTAAATCTGGAATTTGGGACAAGGGGTCTTCATCATCCAGTTTATTCTCTGCACGTTCATCAATTGATTCCAGACGTTCTGCTTCTTGCTCAGGACAAAGCATGCACCAAGCATCCTCTAATATTTCATTAGAGTCCAGGTTATTTTTATGTCCTCCAAATCTTCAGTTTCAATGTCATAGTGAGATCTATTTGAGTTCACAATTGACATCACTGAAATGGTCTGGTTGCCAAGCTGCACGGTGCCTTCTTTGTAGAACTGTTCAAAAGAATCAAATGATGAAGGTTTCAGGTCATTATCATGACGATAAGGGAAAAACAGCTGCAAGAGGCTTTTGTAATATAGCTCAGGATTCTTTGTTTCCGAAAACCGTGCATAGCGCACAACAGCAGGTTTGGTTCTGAATCGTTTTGAAATGTATCCACATGAATTCTGTAATTTTAATCACATTTTTGGATTTATTTTCTGATGTACTTAACACACGGTATTCTGAAGCAAATGTGGGCTATACACATGTTATCAAAAGTGTCATCCTGTGGGTCTGTTCTTATATCGATCCACAAGTCCAGTCATCCAAATGTCATTGTTTCCTGACTTTTTCAGTTCGTTTAGTGGTTTGGTGAGTTTGAAAATTGTGTCACCTGTGGGGATAAACACAACTTTCCTTGAACATTGTTTGAGGTGCATTTGACTGATTCTGTACACAGCTTCTTGTGCAGATACATCACGGTTATGGAGGTAGGCTTGACCAATCTTCTTCATAGCTTCTTTGGCATCAGCGTTTCCCTGTTTTGTGGCCTCTTGGTGTGTTTGTCTCAACAACAGCCCCATCTCTCTCTCAGATTTTGACATATAGCTGATAATATAAACAATGCAAGCATATACGTCGACGATGTACTGCAGGTCTAGGTTGCATTCCAACATTTAACAGAAATGCATTATATGGATTAATCCAAATTTCATTTACATCTCTTTGCAGGACAATTTGTGTGCGTTTTTCAACACATTTAAGTGCTTTCTCCCATACTTCTTGAGTAATGCCAACATTCTTAAACAGCTGCGGAATACTCGTAACGGGATTGTCTTTATCCAGAAGTGCTTTTTTAACAGCTGTCAGTATTTTCATTGCAGTCTCTTCTTTCATGAAATTCTGTTCATTCTGAGAGCATATGCATTCAACATGTGGCTTTATTTTGATCTTGGCTGTTTGTTGCAGTGTCACCTTGGCACTTTGGGCACTTTGGTCTTTTTGGTTTTTTGGGTGATGAAAGTGCGTTGAGATACAGGACGTGGGAAATTAAAACGGCAAACTGTATTCTTCTTCTTGCATGTTTTAGAATGGCGTTGAGAATGTTGTTGCACGGAGGTAACAGTTTCAGCTAATTGTTGATCTTGTGTGGGTATTTCACATGTGATGTACTTGTCGATGAATTGCACCACTTCTTCATCTGTTTTTTTTGTCCAATTTCAGGAGCATTCTCAATCCAAAAATAAAGCGTGTGTACATGGGGGTGATCCACGTTGTTGAAATTCTACACGATAAAAGTAATCTTTAATCTTTTCCAATTGGATTCAATGGAGATAGTAACACGTAATTCAAGAAGAGATGCCACCTGTAGTCAAACATGCGTGCTGCAGTGACAGGATGATTACGCAACAATTCACACACCTTTCAGCATACTCCAAACTCTCAGCGGTTTCTGTTCTCCCCTCTTGCTTCAAAATTGAATTTAAAAGTCCTCCCCAGCGCATGTCTGCAGAGGAGAAACTGCAAAAGAAGGTTGGTTTTTCCCAGATTCCGCACCATGGCAAGTAAATCTTTTGTGCACCTTGCCAGAAGCTTGGAGTACCTCTTATTGGCCGCAGAAAAACGATATCCTTCATCAGTCTTAATGATGTCCTGCAAAGACTCAATGTTTTGTGGAGCATTTTCTTTTTGGCCTGCTGGGTTTGTGTGTCCTTTGTGTGATGCTATTGATACTTGTTGAATAACTTGCTGAACTTCCTGACATGTATTGTGCAAAAAAAATGTATTCAACGCACTTTGCAAACCTTCCATCAGCATGCAATATTCTGTTATTAAAATATCGTGCCAATGTAGGTAGTGCTGTCTGGGCGTATGATAAGTATTGTTCCCTGATGGAAAAAGATATGGAAAGGATTTTGCTTCATTCTCTTTATCTGACAAATACGCACAGGATTGTTTCCTTCAGCTGGTGCCAGATTAATTATATCTTCAAAACCCTGATCAAGAGTTTCTTGACCAAGATCAACTGGCATGGAACAAGAATCTTGATAAATACAGTGGTTATTGCCCGGTCATGTAGAGTTTCATCTTCTTTCATCAGGAGACTGAGATTGTTGTGAGTTTATTGTTCGAGACTTCTTCTGTATGTTTTTTCTTCTTCATGTTGACTTTTGTCTTGTGCATTAACAGGAGTCGTCTTTCTTGGTGTGCATTCTTCATGTAGAGTTTTGTCTTGTGCATCCTCAGGGGATTTGTTCTTTTCCTTCATCTTAGAGTCCTTCTTGGCAAACTCTTCTCCGTAGCAAACTCATTCACCATTCTTCATTTATTTCTATGTCTTGATAATATTTATTGTTTTCCTTTAAATATTTAAGTGCTTTCTTTCAGGTGATTTGGTGTCAACAAAGTGATATTCATAATGTCCTTTGTAAGACAGCTTGCGCTTTAATTTAACGCGTAACAGACAACCTTCCAGAATTTGACACGAGGCCAAAACAGAACAAGTGTGATTGACTGAGGAAGGGACACAAAAAATTGGTCCGTGGCATCCATTTTGACCACCCTTTTTGGTAAAGCTAAAACTTTCATAAATGGAATGTTTAAAGAAATCAAATGTTTTTCCCAGATGATTCAAACAAGATAACTCCAAGAGGACTGAATCCAGTTGCAATTGTTTCCCCCACCATTCTGCTTGGGTTACACCTCTTCTGATCTTATTGATATGACAAACCTTGCACATCAATAAGCTCACCTCTTGATTCTTGTAATGGAC
>JAIEZT010000377.1:0-58173 GCA_019594935.1 Periophthalmus modestus | reverse complement strand
GTAGGTCTTCATCAGGCTTTCAGACACAGCACATCTATCACGACTGTACCTATGGTCTAAGTGGGATTTTGTGGCCCCCTAATGTAGCATCTATATGCTTTCTCTTCACTTAGTGTGCGTTTGATTCGTGGACCAGGACAGTCCCTTGGCATCAGCATTATGGGAGCAGAGGCATGGGCCGCAGACTGAGCAGTGAGAGACATGATGAGGGGGGTGTTCATCAAGCACATCAGCCCCGACAGCCCGGCAGCGCTTAATGGCACCCTCCGGATTGGAGACAGGTTACTGGAGGTACGTCCCTGCGGATGGTGTGGATGTGGAGGCCGGACTCAAAGTAGCTCAGTTATTGTTGCTAGAGTGGATGGGTTTTGCAGAAAAAAATATAATGAAATGTTCTTCTGTAAATGAAAAAAACACAAGACCGTGGAAAATAAATGAGAAAAATGCGACCGTGGAAGATTGGTTACATGACTTAAACTTTTGTTGTTGTTGCAAGGTCCCTCGCCTTTCTTTACCTCTGAAAAACACAGAGAAAAAAACAGAACTGCAGCAGCAACATATCTCAGTAAATAGGCATGATTTTGTGTAATTTGAGTGAAAACAGCAAATTAAGATATCTACTGCAGGGTTTCAGATGCCGTCACAACATCCTATAAGCCAGTAATAGTAAGTAAGATAAGTAAGATCTGCCTTTATTAGTCCCACAGTGGGGAAATTCCAGTATTGCACAGTACAGTTAAAGAACAGAAGGAAAATCGTACATATAATAAAACAAGAGAATAGATAAATAGCTTGAAATAATTTAAGAAAAAGACCTAAAAATAAACTAAAAATAGACTCTAATATACACATATATATACATATAGATATACATCTCCGTAAATATCCGTAATATTTGATCCAGACGGGGGCAGCTAAAATGAATATTGTTTAAATGCTGATTTTTGTAGTACAGTGGTCCCTCGTTTATCGCAGGGGTTATGTTCTAAAAATAACCAGAAATTGGCGAAATCTGTGAAATATCAGCTTTATTTTTTTACAATTATTCTATATGTTTCTTGTCTGTAAAACCCCTCACCACACACACTTTATACACTTTTCTCACACAGGCATTAACATTTTCTCACATTTCTCTCTCGTTTAAACACTCTCAAAGTTCAAACCTTCGTAGATTAAAAAAATAAGTACAGTATTATTGAATGAAACCAAAGATCAGGACCTGTTTTTAGGCCCAAACATTTGAGAAATTAAAATAAACGTTATCCTGTACTGTAAATAAAAATGATAGCTTTTAGAAATACTGTAACAAATTTCATTTTAATGATCAACCTACGAACACATCAGAAATTATTAATAGTGACTCACACGTATTTCACAGTTCCTCTGACCGTGCCTCATCGTCCAGGTGCCGCTCTGCTGTAGTGTCTTTTTCCACAGATCGAACATTTATGTAAATTTGTCTGAACACATTCTGTACTGTATAGGAGACACGGAGGAGACTGATGGACTACAGTCCCTCAGCCAATCAGGAGGCAGAACACAATGGTCTACAGTCCCTTAGCCAATCAGGACGCAGAACACAATGGTCTACAGTCCCTTAGCCAATCAGGGCGCAGAACACAATGGTCTACAGTCCCTCAGCCAATCAGGACGCAGAACACAATGGTCTACAGTCCCTTAGCCAATCAGGATGCAGAACACAATGGTCTACAGTCCCTTAGCCAATCAGGACGCTGAACACCATGCACCTTCATACTCTGAAAAAAGCATGGAAAATTGCACTAAAAAAATCGATAAAACAGCGAGACCATGAAAGGTGAACCGTGATATAGTGATGGACAAGTGTAATACAAGATGTTAATGGGTCTAGTCACTACTAGAAATGATCAGGATCAACATTTATGAATTTACTTTTTAGATATTTCATGGCAAAGCTCTCAAATTACCATTCAATCTACCCTCACCTATGGTCATGAGCTCTGGGTAATGACCGAAAGGAAAAGATCGAGGTTACAAACGGCCGAAATGGGTTTCCTCCGCAGGGTGGCTGGTCACTCCCCTAGAGACAGGGTGTGGAGTCACTGCCCCTACACGTCAAGAGAAGCATCTGTTCTGGATGCCTCCTGGACGCCTCTCTAGGAAGGTGTTCCGTGCATGTCCCACCGGGAAGAGGCTCTGGGGAAGACCCAGGACACGCTGGAGGGACTGTGTCTCTCGACGACTGGCCTGGGAACACCTTGGGGTCCCACCGGAGGAGCTGGAGGACGTGTCTGGGATGTGGGAAGTCTGGGAGTCCCTGCTTAGACTGCTGCCCTCGCGACGGATGGATGAAATACAAGATGTTAATGGGTCTAGTCACTACTAGAAATGATCGGGTTCAACATTTGTGAATTTACTTTTTAGATATTTTATGGCAAAGTACACTGCAATCAACAGGAAAATCTGGCTCTTGCTTAGAGTATCTGAGAGTATGACGTCAACCCCCGAGAATCTGAAAACCATCAATTTAATCACAAAAAAAGTAATTCAAACAGCAATCAATATTATCATTTTTAGCTGCTTGAAAATCCGTGCATTTGTACAGCCCATTTCTTCAAACAGCTTGCAGCGTATTACAGCAAATTAGTTAATTTTAGTTTATTTGAAAATTGATCAAAAACATAAAATCTAACCAAACTGCAACTTGTAAAACTGCAAATTGAGCTATCAAAACTTGAATGAACACAAAAAACCCATTCAACAGCGATCGATATTAGCATTTTTAGCTGTTTGAAAACTCGTGCATTCGCATTTCCTAAAACATCTCGCAGTGTATTACAACAAATCAGTTCATTTTAGTTAATTTTAAGCTTTGAATGTTCCTCAGGTCGGTGATGTGGATCTCAGAGAAGCCAGTCATGAACAGGCAGTGGAGGCCATTCGGAAAGCTGGAGAATCTGTGGTGTTCCTGGTGCAGTCTGGACAACAAAGATCCCAGGTAACGATGATTGGAAAAGGCTAGTTAGCATGAAGCTAGATTCACACTGTTATAAAGCATATGTCATAGCTAAAGATGCCGGAGTATAGTGAGTATGACAGAGTGCCCGGCCTTATTATAACAGTGTGAAAAGATACCACCCCAGTAGAACCTATAGACCATCTTCCAGGAGGCACACAGGTATAAATTTGCCTACTCTGCATCTTGTGTCTCACCCACAGTCTCCTATGCACAGTAACAATGAGCGACTAACTCCAAGTCCACTATCCAACTCCCACAGCAACAAGGTAAAAAGTCCCTAAATCTATTTTTTTACCAACAGGGAAACTTTCTGTCACATTATTTTAGTATAGGAAGTTAGAAGTCACATACAATAGGTAACAAATGAATGCTCTAGTATCCTCTTGCACCATTGTATTCTACTTAAATAACCTATAGTGTATTTTGTATTTAGGAACCTCACATTGGTTTGTTCCATAACCTCTCCCCCACCAACCCCTACACCCCTACTCCCTTTAAGGTTGGTATTGTCCTGTGTGCTGTGTGTAGTGATGTGGTGTTTTTCAGGCATAGCATTATGAACCTATCAAACGAATACCACCGTAGTTGAAAGACTAAAGGGTCATTTCCATCTGTTGTCTCAGGGGCTGGGGTCACAAAAGGGTCAAAATAAAAAATTGCACACTACACTCATCACACAGTTCCCATAATTGCACATTTCACACATTGCACTGCCTCCATTATTTCAGTCAGTTCGGTTCATTCAAGAACTACATTTTATACCCACTCCTTCATATCTGCCCATACAAATATGTCTCTGTAGAAAAGTTAAAATCACTTTGCCACTGTAGATGAAGCATGTTTGGTTTGACCATAACCAGTTTTTCATTTGAGCTTTAAAACAACTGCATGTGGGAGATTCTGTGGGACAGTTACCTGGAGACTATTCCACAGGTTCCCACCTTGGACAGATAATACATTCTGACTGAATTTGAAAGTCAAAAGGCAAAGCTCTTGTTCAGTGTACCTTCCTACCCTCACGTATGGTCATGAGCTTGGTGCTCCCTTAGAGATAGAAGGAGGAGCTCAGTCACATGGGAGGAGCTCGGGGTAGAGCCACTGGTCCTCCACATTGAGAGGAGTCAGCTGAGGTGGCTCAGGCATCTGTCCTGGATGCCTCCTGGACACTTCCCTGGGGAGAAGGCCCCGGAAGACCCAGGACACGCTGGAGGGACCATGTCTCTCGGCTGACATGGGAACGCCTTGGGGTCGCCTTGGGGTCCTGCTAAGACTGCCCCCGAGAGCCAGCCCTCGATAAGCAGAAGAAAATAGATGGATATATTTTTATAATGTGATGGCTGAATGACTCATAACATTGCCATTTTAAATTTTTTTTTTTGTCGGTACATTGGAATGTCAATAAACATACATTATAGACACATACATATTACATGATGCAGGACAGAGACACTGGAGGCAGGGTGAGTGAAGTGTCTTCCCAAGGACACAATGTTCTTGCTCTTGCGGCGGCATTTCCATTTGAAAGTATATACTAAGTGAGCCAATGAAGGAGTAGGAATGTGGCGACAGGTGTTGAAAGAGCAGATGAGCTACTTTAGGTGCCATAATGCTATGCCTGACTGTTTTTTTGTTTTCCATTACCGTTCACACTAAACCAACTTTGTGAAACTTCATTATAATTCATATTTACACAGACATCCCTGTAGTTAAAAATCCCTCACATCCACCTTGTTTGTTTCAACCCCTTGTTTTCTCTTTGATGGAGATGCAAAGCTCTGAAAATAGATGGTTGTGCACGCTTTGAAGTTACTTCTCATGTACTTGTACGTTCACTGAAAACACCATTCTGGTCATCTTTCATGTTATTTTTAACCTAGATTGAAACCATGTTCATTAATTCATCTTGCTCAGTTTTTTTATGCTAACACTTCTTCAAAGAACACATCAACCGAGCCTCAGGGATAGTCCAAGTTCTGCCCGAAGGACCCCTGAGGCGTCGCATTCTCTGCCTGTTCAATAATGCAGAATCTTCTCCCTAGGTGCCCTCACCAACACTGCAGAGAGTGGATTGTAGGGGCCCCTTGAATGTCCCATCAAAGACACAAGTGGCAGCAGAAGATGAGGATGACACCGGCAAGAGTAAGTGTGACACATTACAATGCGACATAAGAGCACTATGGAACATTCGTGGTGAAGAGTCTGCTTGTCTCTATGGAGGTGTGAATATGACATTACACTTTTATTGTCTCTGACCAAGTTACACGTTAAATCTGTTGAGAGGTGCATGCTTTTTAATTAAATAAATGCAATATAAAGAGGTTTAATGTCAAACTGTGGAAAATTTCAGGCAATTACATCTCCATAGACACATGCAGGTTTTGGACTCCTTTTTACACAGTGGACCTTAAAGCAAAGCTACTTCAGCACAGTATAATTCAGTTTTTAGTTTTTTGTGCTGGATAATCTCTTTTCTACAACATTAGATGATCTGGTGTGCATATTCTGTAGTAAAGATAGATAGTGGCCTGCTTTATGTACATATGTATGCTGTTTACACAAGCTCTTGGGCAGTTTTTATTTAGCTTAATGAACCCAGCCAAAATATATGCAATTTTTGAGTTTAATAATGGTCTGTGTATGAAGCCACTATTTACTGTTTGTTCAGTACGTTTTCCTCTGCAGTAAATATCCTATATCCTTATTTTAAAACAGTAGTGCCCTATACGCGTAGTTATTTCTGTATTATGGAGGGACATGGAACACAGACATCTGTCATCCCTTCAACATGGCTGACATTTCATTCCAGACAAATTGTACACACACAGGCAGCTCTAGGGTGTATCGCTCCCCTCCACAGAGAGTGTCGGTCATTACACGCTGCATGTCACCATTTGTGTGTGTGTGTGACTTCCCATCATCCCCTTCTGCTAACAGCCTCCTGTTTGTTAACCATAGAAAAGATGCTTGAGCGGTATGGCAGCTTGTCTGGGAAGCTCCATATGATTGAGCTGGAGAAGGACCCGGCGGCTCAGGGGCTGGGGATCCGGCTCACGGGGAACAAGGATGGCTCCAGGGCCCGGATGATGAGTGTCTATGTGGAGCACATAGAGCCTGAAGGGCCCGCTGCTTTAGACGGGAGGATCAGGGAGGGGGACGAACTGCTGGAGGTAAGAGATACAGTTTGAAGAGATTTGATAAGGTTCAATTTTCTATATACAGCTCTATACATGATTCTGTGGAGAAATGAAATTGTCGAGCAGGAAATGACTATGTAAAAATAGCCTCAAAAGATTATGGTCTAACAACTTGACTCATAGTCAACATGGAACTATCAGGAGCTAAAATGCATGGAGCCAAAACAAAAACTATCTCATTATGGAGTAAAACCTTAGTAGAACTGGATAATCTCAAATAAGCAAGGTTAAAAAACTTATAATAAGTATAATGTAAATCTACTGTAAATTAAAAGGTAAGCTGAGGAACTGTGAGGGGCCTGTAATTAATTTGAAAGAAAAAAAGAAAAATATAATAATAATGTCATGTATTAATGATGATGGTAATGGTAATAATAATAAAGATAAGATAGATATGTATAGTATGTATAGTAGTGTATAGGTGTATATGAATATTGTGTGTTGTGTCTATGTATGTATGCATATATGAATGTGAGTTTGTATTTAGTTATGTATTTTGTAAGTGTATGTATGTTTTGATGTTGTACATGTGGAGCCCAGGGAGGGGGGTAGGATATCACCATGAGCTCGGGATTGGGGTTCCTTTTTTTATGTATTTGTATTTGTTGTTCGGTTTTTGTTATTATAGAAGCTATAAAAATTTGATACCAAAAAATTATATAGATTATGGTAAAAAATACAGTATTATAGTGGTAAATAATCCCATAATATACAAAATATTAATAATGAATGATACTGTTTATCTCTCTCAATATTAAAATCACTACTTATTTAAATTTTACATTAACTTCTGAAATTTACAGTTGAGCACAAAACTAAATAACTAAACGTGTTATTCTTACTTCTACTTCAGATCAATGGTCAGATCTTGTACGGTCGCAGCCACCAGAACGCCACCACCATCATCGACAACGCTCCTGCCAAAGTCAAGATCATCCTCATTAGGTAACATTCTTCTGTTTTTTAAGTCGACTAGAAACATCAACAGAAAATGATGCCATGTTTCGACGCTGTTGTCCAGGAACAAAGCGGCTTTAGGTCAAACTGGACACAGTTCAAGAGCAGCGTGTGAGGACAGTGCCAACTGCCAGTCAAAATGCACAGGGTCAAACAAAGACGTCCAGCTCATCAGCTCACCTCAGGTACAAGCCAACTCTGAACGATGGCAAAAGTGGAGTATATTTATGCATTTTAGAGCTGATATCTTGATCGTCACTAATTTAATTATTCTAATGTAGGATCACAAGGATTTTAGTCAGTACTTAGGTGAAGATAATGTTATGAAGGAGCTGCTGTCGATTCTGCTTTTCAACAAAGAGCTGCCAGAAAGGTGAGACAAATCATCATTATTCATTATACTGGTGTTAATAAGCACAGTGTGAAAACTTACAACATTTACCTCATAAAGTAAAGCTGCGTTATAGTAATAATAAGTAGTAATAAGAGTAATAAGATTTAGGCTCCCACTTATGAAGACACTTGCCCACAGGTTGCATATGTAATAATTATTCTGACTTCTTCTCTTACATCAACATTGCTCTCGTGTGAGTCTAGGATGGACAAATAAAGATCGGAGACAGGATTGTCGGAGCGAGTGATGAACCTGTATCTTCAGTAGACAAGGTGACAAGACACGCTGTCAAAAAACACGCAAAAACAAGGTCACTTTTGATTAAATAATGTAATACACTGGCTGTCTTTTCTGTACTCAGGTGTCCAGTCGGATTTGCAAACATGGGGCCACTGTCAAACTGTCAGGGAGCCATTCCAAGAATCCCTCTCTGCCTCCTCCCACCTCCATATCATGCCCGACATCTCTCACTCCGCATTCCTCCATCAATCTCTCTACCTCAGCCTCCCCATCGCAAATCCCTAACGCACACTCCACACAACAAAAATGCTATCTGATAGGCTAAAGTCTATGCCTGACTCCACTGACCCACAAAACTGCCCCATTGTGCCTGGCAAAGAAACCGCAATAGAAATCCACAAAGGGAATCTCGGGCTCGGGCTGAGTATTGTTGGAGGATGTGACACTTTGCTGGTGAGTCAATCTGTCGAGAAATGTTTTAATAGCACAAGGCTGCAGTGCTCAGATTCTATTTATGAACAGAAAGAAGTCGTGTTTTTGTCCACCAGGGGGCAGTGATAATCCATGAGGTGAATGACGGAGGTGCAGCACAAAGAGACGGGAGGCTGCAGGCTGGAGACCAGATACTGGAGGTAGATTGAAAACACGATGATGCACATGAGTCTGACGGAGGTGCAGCTGTATATCCTGCATTTACTTTGATGTTTGATGATGTCAGCTGCAAAGAGGTCTCAAAATTTCACACATTCAGGTTGTGGTGTTTGGTATGAATAAAATTATGCAAAAGAACACGTAATTATCCATTCCCAACTCACTTATGGGTCAGTATACAATCTGAGGGAGTTCTACCAATGCATTTTTTTTAACCACCTCATGATTTTGTGTATTTTAGCTTAAAAAATGACAATATATTCTCCTAT
This sequence comes from Periophthalmus modestus, assembly GCA_019594935.1. NCBI lineage: Eukaryota > Metazoa > Chordata > Actinopteri > Gobiiformes > Gobiidae > Periophthalmus > Periophthalmus modestus. The sequence goes on along the minus strand of JAIEZT010000377.1, from coordinate 49,470 downwards.
CTCTTGTTGGTAGAGATCAGATTGATCAAAAATAGGGACATTTGGGATATTTCTTGGATAAAACTGGGACACATTCAGTTCGGGGTGCTTGGTATGAATAAAATTGTGCAAAAGAACACGTAATTATCCATTCACGACTCACTTATGGGTCAGTATACAATCTGAGGGAGTTCTACCAATGCATTTTTTGCCTTGACCTCATGATTTTGTGTATTTTAGCTAAAAAAATTACAATATATACAACTCTTTCGTGCTGGCGGAGATCAGATTGGTCAAAAATAGGGACACTTCGAACATTTCTTGCATAAAACTGGGACTCAATTGATCAAAAATAGGGACATCTGGGACATTTCTTGTATAAAACTGGGACTCATTCAGGTTGTGGTGCTTGATATGAATAAAATTGTGCAAAAGAACACGTAATTATTCATTCACGACTCCCTTATGGGTCAGTATATAATCTGAGGAACTTCTTTTGACGCATTTTTTGACTTAATTTTGTGTATTTTAGCATTTAAACATGACAATATATTCTCCTCTTTCCTGTTGGCGGAGATCAGATTGGTCAAAAATAGGGACATCTTGGACATTTCTTGTATAAAACTGGGACACGTTCAAGTTGTGGTGCTTGGTCTGAATAAAATTGTGCAAAAGAACTTATAATTATCCATTCATGACTCACTTATGGGTCAGTATATATTTAGCTAAAAAAATTACAATATATTCTCTTCTTTCTCTCGCTGGCGGGAGATCAGATTGGTTAAAAATAGGGACATTTACAACATTTCTTGCATAAAACTGGGACTCAATTGATCAAAAATAGGGACATCCGGGACATTTCTTGTAAAAAACTGGGACAAATCAGTGGTTTTGGACAGACCTGCTGGGGCATGGGACACAGGGCTCAAAACTGGGACTGTCCCAGGTTCAGGCAGAGCTTTGTGTCTAGGTCCATCACTAAAGCACTTTCATAACTACTGCTAACACCTTAATTTAATGTTTTATCTATGTTTTTATGCTAAAGGTTATTATAAATATAGACTATTTTAAGTTAAAGTCTTGCATTTCTAACCTTTATGTCATTTCTGTATTATCCTTATTGCCTGTTCTGCAGATGTTCAAACTTTACCCAAGATGAATTTCCCTGTGGGACAATAAAGTATAAAGTATATTGATCTGACTGACATTCCCCGGGGGTGTGATGCTAACTATAGGCATGTCTCTGTCTGAAGCTCTGTTACACCTTCATCTGAGCTTTATTTTAACACAATCTGACCGTAAAGAACTGATTTAGCAGGTGAGCTGATTTATGCTGTTGAAAAAGTCTCTCACACATAAAATTACAGTCACTCGCTTCATTTAGTTTCATTTTTGTTGAAAATCAAACACCTAAACAGGACCTTGAACACTCAGATTGATCACAGGCTCCTGAAAACATGCTGGTTAAATCCATTTTGTATTTTTTCTTGAGTTTTTAGACCTTAAGATCTTCAAACTGTTATAACTACTGAACCTTCCACCACAGAGATACAAGGCTGTGCTGATATAATGTGTGTTATTTATTATTTTCAATGAGCGCCCCTGTATATTTTATGTTTGTTTGACCTTGTCCTGATTTTGTCAGAGTAAGAAAAGGATTTATTGTCATTGTCGGTGAACAGAAATGTACAAACTAGGAATGTGCTTTGGTGATATTGTGCAGCATAGATAAAATATAAAACAAGATCAAATAGAAGACACGTATAAAAAAGATATTACCAAACACAGATTTTTTATCCCACAACTGAGATAGCACTACTGACATATGCTTAAGCACATAGATACTTCAAAGTGAATTATACTAATACTTAAACGTCCCAAAAATGGATTCTAATGAGCTTTAAGTCATGTTTTAATGCTGTTAACCCCTCAAAAATAGCTTAATCCTGGTTTATTAGTCTCAAAGGTTAAGAAAACTCCCGCACACTGTCTCACTCTTGATTCACTTTTATTCACACATTTCAGTCTCTGACCTTCCTCAGGTCTGAGTACAGCTCCTTCCGCTTCCCTTATATAAGTTAAGGGACTGCCTCAGTGAAAAAAATGCATTTACAGTTACACCCCAATGCACCTGCAAAATTGTGCATAATTCACTTTGCATCAGTCTTTTGTGAGTTAAAACGCATCGATAACGACTAGAACAATATAAATATTATTATCACACTGAAAAGGCAGCAGTTATATACCATAAATCTGACTTTTTTTTAACAAAATAAGTGACAGTTCATTAGAGATTGACAATCCCAGAGCTGAAATCATCCAGATGATTCTAGTGAAGGTGGAGTTTAAAACACAGCGGAGCACTTCCTGTATCACCACATGATGATATCACAAGGTGGAACAGGGTGTTTTCTGTTTGAGAGAAGAACTCAGCTTAAATCTGCAGGGTTTGTGTGTTAAAAATGTGTGAATGAAAGAAAAAAAAACACAACTCCAGGTTTGTTTGTGACGAGGAAACAACATTATAACATAGATCAGAGTGTAGAGTTATATGAGTCTTTTAACGTGTCATTATTATTCTTTGCATTTGTGTGATAATGTTCTCCTTGTGTCATACAGGTGAACGGTATCGACCTACGACAGGCCACTCACGACGAGGCCATCGGAGTGCTGCGCCTGATCACGCAGAGGGTGTCTCTGTGTGTGTTCAGACACCAGGAGGCCTACCGGGAGGAGGACCTGTGGGACGTCTTCAGTCTGGAGCTGAGGCCGCGGCCCGGAGAGGGAATGGGCTTCACCATCGTGGGCAAAAGGTCTGCACTTTTGGTTACTTAAACATCCACACACCACGGGGCGACAGTGGCTCAGTTGGTAGAGCGTTTGTCCACTGAGCTGAAGACTGGCACCTCTCAATTGACCATTTACCAAGAAGAAATACCTGAAAATACACAACATGGGTTTTGCATTAGCAGTTAAATGTTATTATTGCTAAAATACATAGAGGCAGACCATATAGAGTTCATAAAATGTCGTCTATAAGGGGAGGTTTTATTGCCATGTCTGTCCTTTATACAATGAAGTGTGACATTATGCAAAACAGGTGCACGGTTTATTTAATGCAGCATATTTTATGACCATGTAAAAAGACACAGACTTTGACCTCTGTTTTTTTCCCTGACAGTAATGACACGGGCATCTTTGTGTCAGATATCATTAGAGGAGGAATAGCAGATTCGGATGGCAGGTTGTTGCTAGGTGACCAGATCCTGTCAATCAATGGGGAGGATGTGCGAGCGGCGTCCCAGGATCACGCCGAGAAACTTCTACAGGTCTTTATATTCAGATTCATTTACGGATTTTGGTTTTGGACATTAAACATCGCTTTTATTGTGTGTTTTGGTTTTAGAAATGGAGCGTCATAGTTCATTTGGAGGTGGCTCGCTTTAAAGCTGGTGTAGAGTATTCACAGCGAAGCCAGGTATGTATATTTTTGTGTTTGTGTGTGTCTTTTCCCCTGTAGCAATCGTCCCTCTCACCTACTACTGTGAATATAGTTAGTAGCTGATTTGATTTTGTGCTGCATGTTTTAACAGTAGTACTTTGTGAACCTAGGAGTACTTTAAGTTATGTTTTATCCAGAGCGAAGACTCTGATTGTTCAACCTTGACACCAACCAGTGGATGTGACGCATCACTTGGCCACCAGGCGGAGACAGAAAATAAAACAGGGAGATACAGTGAGTACGCTCCTCATTTAAAATAACTGTGTGCAGCCTCTTACGGTTTAAAAATAACAGTATTACAACCACAATTGAAACTGGGTTGCCATGTTTCACCTAGAGGACACGTACCTCTCGTGAAAGCTCAGAACGTCCAGAATTCACTGACTGAGCTGCAGAGGCGAGCGCTGATTAATGATGTGAGGATGCAGAGCAGAGAGAGGCGTTTTAGGCTCAAAATGACTGGCAACCCAAATGAGAGACACATGTAACATACAGAGGGCCAAGAAAAGCACTTAGTCAGCCACCGATTGTGCAAGTTCTCCCCCATAAAACGATGAGAGACGCCTGTAATTTTCATCATAGAAAGAATCCAGGAAATCACATTGTAATTGGTAAATTCCTCGGTAAAATAAGTATTTGGTCACCTACAAACAAGCAAGATTTCAGTTGTCACAGACCTGTAATTTCTTCTTTAAGAGGCTCCTGTGTCCTCCACCCGTTGCCTGTATTAATGGCTCCTGTTTGAACTCGTTATCAGTATAAAAGACACATGTCCACAACTTCAAACAGTCACACTCCAAACTCCACTATGGCCAAGACCAAAGAGCTGTCAAAGGAACCACAAACAAAACTGTGACCTGCATCAGGCTCGGACGACTGAATCTGCAACAGCTGTGAAGAAATGGTGTGGGAGCAATTACTAGAAAATGGAAGACATGCAAGACCACTGATAATCTCCCTCGATCTGGGGCAGGTTCAAAACATCACTGCTCTAGAGGAGATCTGCAGGAGAAATGGGCCAAACTACCAGCAACAGTGTGTGAAAACTTTGTGGAGACGCACAGAAAACCTCTGTCATTGCCAGCAAAGGGTATTTAACAAAGTACTGAGATGAACTTTTGTTATCGACCAAATACTTATTTTCCACCACAATTTGCAAATAAATTCTTTAAAAATCAAACAATGGGATTTTCTAGATTTTGTTTTTTCTTCTCATTCTGTCTCTCATAGTTGAACTGAAAAATAACAGGCCTCTCTCATCTTTTTAAGTGGTTTAACTTGCACAATTGATGACTAAATACTTTTTTGCCCCACTGTAACAACAACTACAGACTGACGGGTGAAAAAAACTCATAACTCTTTTGTTTCTAAATATTTTTTATTTTATTTTTTCAGCACGTTTAGAACGACCCTTCCGACATTAATATGAGCAAATACAGCACCAAGAAACAAACCGTCATTGTACAGTGGTACTTTGAGTCACATGGGTCAAATTCACAAACCCAGCGGTGTTACCGTCGACATTTTAATACCATAGATGCCCCGAGCGTAAATGCCATTAAAGGAATAATAAGTGTTTTTCAAAGACAGGGGGCAGTATGTGATCTCCACAGACCTGACTAGTCCTGATTTCTTCCTGTGGGTCTATCTTAAAGAAAAGGTGTTTGTGAATAAACCTCAGACAATAAACGACTTAAAACGTAACATCGAGGATCAAATAAGAGCCATAAGCTGGAAATGATTTAAATGTTCTGTAAAGTGTGTTGGATCAGGCTGTTCAGTGTGAAACCCAAAATGGTGGACACTTTAAAATCTAGGTAATTTTTACTTCCCCTAGTTTAAGTCGTGATAAGTTCAAATGTAGGTGAACAATTACAACCGTATATATTGCTAAAAATCTGGGAAGGTTCAGTTTATCTACTGCTGAAATTTGAGTATAACTTAAGAATTATAGGAGCTACTGAAGATTTAAAAGTGTCAGTGACTTTTGGGCCACACTGTATATAAACAGCTTCTCGCTCATGCCCATTAAGAATAAATCAGCATTACGATCGTTATGAATAAGAGCTACACCAAAATCTTGCGTATATTTCCTTTTAACATACACACCAAACACGCATATTAATCCATCCATCAATCTAATGTTCTTACACTTCTTTTTGCTTTAATAGACACACGAAGAGTTACAATACACAAGGTAAGAACAATTAATGACTCACTTTTCCAGTTCTTTGACTTATTGTCCAGAGGTGTAAGTGTGTTTTGTGCTTCCGTAGGGTCCACATGACTCTCTGGGCATCAGTGTGGCTGGAGGAGTGGGAAGTCCCCATGGAAACGTGCCTCTTTTTATTGCCACGATGGATAGTGATGGTTTGGCTGCTCACACACAGAAAATAAAGGTGAGGAGCGCCCATAGATTTGTAATGGATCCATAACACTGTGACTATCCATTTAAGCTTTTGAATGATTGCTGTAAACGGATTATGAATTAACCGGTAATTACCTGTTTAGGCTGGAGACAGGATCGTCAGTATTAATGATGTGTCCACAAAGGGAATGACTCACCTCCACGCCGGGGCCCTGCTGAAGACGACCGGTGGAAGTGTCAGTCTGGAGGTAAAAGTGACAGCGCAGTGTTCATTACTGTCTGAACGCAGCGGCAGAGTCATGTGTCACACTGAGCCTCTCCTCCGTCATGTCTGCGCTCACACAATGACACAGATTTAATAGACGTGAAAGAGAAACAATCGGTGCAATGGCGTCGTATTGTTCGTAGAGGGTGAAATCAGATCTTTTCAGTTTCATCATCTGCTCAGTCTTTTTGAAATAAGCCAAACACTGTCATTAAATCATAATTAGGCTCATGACACTGATTATACATCGAGTCTAATTCAAGACTGACAGTGCTTTTTTGCATTCACTCTTTTATTTTTCCAAATGTTTTTATTAGGGACACTGACAGAAAGACAGATTACAATGAAATACAGTGGTCCCTCGTCTAAAAATCAGTTAACCAATCAAACTTTATTTCTATAGCACCTTCCAACAACCAAAGCTGACCAACGTGCTGTACAACATTAAAAACAAGATTAAAAAAAACTATAAATATCATACAAATAGTTCAACAAAGCACATTACACCATTAAAATGAAGGAAGTGTCACAGGGCCACTAAGTGAAGTAGTCTGCTTTATTGTTCAGTTATTCTATGTTTCTTGGCTGTAAAACCCCTCACCACACACTTTATACACTTTTCTCACACAGGCATTAACATTTTCTCACATTTCTCTCTTGTTTAAACTCTCTAAAAGTTCAAACCTTCGTCGGTGCCTTTGTCGGTGCAGAACGTTTCATCGACATTGTCGGTTTTGTCGGGGAGAAAACTGGCAAACATACAGCACTTAAGAGTCACACTGCGATCAAACATTTATGTAAATTTGGCGGCACGAGACTGATGGACAATGGTCTACAGTCCTTCAGCCAATCAGGACGCAGAACACAATGGTCTACAGTCCCTCAGCCAATCAGGACGCAGAACACAATGGTCTACAGTCCCTCAGCCAGTCAGGACACAGAACACAATGGTCTACAGTCCCTCAGCCAATCAGGACGCAGAACACAATGGTCTACAGTCCCTCAGCCAATCAGGACGCAGAACACAATGGTCTACAGTCCCTCAGCCAATCAGGACGCAGAACACAATGGTCTACAGTCCCTCAGCCAATCAGGACGCAGAACACAATGCACATTCATATGCTGTAGAAAAAACATGCAAAATTGTACTAAAAAATCCACGAAACAGTGAGACTGCGAAAGGTGAACCGCGATATAGCGAGGGACAACTGTTTAGTTGACACAGTTTAGTTGTCCCTGTTTTTTGTTTTTTTTTTTCTTTGTACAATTCTACCAAACTGTGCTTGTGCGTGTGAAAAAAGTATGAGAGCATAGATCCATCCATCCCACCACATCTCAGCCCATTTCGAGCACATACCACCAATTAATATTCACAAATATTACAGACGTCACAACAGGTAGGTACTGGCAACATTCATATCCACAACTCCTCCAAATTTGTGAAATAAGAGAGAAATCTGTCTGTACGTCGTCTTAAAACACGTCATATCTCTGAGCCATAGAGACAAAGACGGGCATCTGGGAGATTTCCTGTAATAACAATGAGCGTCTTGCAATTAGAGACGTACATGGTAAAGATTCTAACAGGGTTCAAATGTTTTTAGGTGACTTCATGCGGGAGTGAGTGCACCGCAGGGGAGCCCAGTGAAGGTTCTTTAACATCATTAGAAGCACCCAGCAGCTTGTCATGTCTGCACAACAACCTATGGTAATGTTGGATTCATTAAAGTATTGTCCTTTTAATGTTTAATGTAACTGGATACATGTGTCGAGCTTGTTTGGACAAAGATGAAATCAAAATCTGTCAACTGGACAAGAGTTGTTCTACATTAGGGCTGTTCAAACTACGGCCCTAAATGCGGCCCTAAGAGCTATTTTTGTTGGCCCTCATGCCTCCTCCTAAACTGACCCGATTGATCAGGAAGTATTTTTACTACAAACTGAAGGGATTCCACCTCTATAACCCGAATAACATCACATTGCATTGTGACAGACCTAAAAATAACCCTCCAAGTCTTATTAAAGGTGCAATATCTCTGTCAAACCTGTGTTAAATGCACCATTTGACTCCCTGTATCGACACTGGTCTGTGGCCCCCAGCTTCAAATATGTTTCAGTATGTGGCCCTCGGGGGAAAAAGTTTGGACCCCCCTTATCTACAGCTCTATCCTCAGACCCAAAACAAACAGGAACAAAGAGAACAATAGGTGGTCATTACAGGTTGAATAAGGTCGTTAGGGCTGAAACTGGAGACAAGAGCTGTTTACAGTTTCAGTGCAGTTAGCTCCTCCCTTCAGACAGATATAAGGCAGTGTCCAGCAGTGATCTGACCAGAACTGAAGAAGCGGCTTGGATGAGCAGAAACGTCTTCACTCCTACAACGATTTGTCCAGTTGACAGATTTATCCCCGGAGAACCCAAAAAATTATGAACATTGCATTAAATTACTGCTATAAGTTCACTGAACACTGAAATATCCACTTTTTCAATTTTAACCCTTTATTCCCTAATTTAGGATCAGGGCCAAATTTTACCCATTGGCCTCACTAATTTATTCAAAAAGAATATAAAACATACTTCTAGACATTCTGAAAGCTATTGCTAAAAGATGAACAAAAAAAATCGCAACCACAATTTTACCAAAAAACTACCAATTTTGTGTTTTGTTTGGGTAGTTTTCCAGCTCAACAGGTCAGCCATTTTGTCACTACCATTTTGGCTCATTTTAGTTCAATATTCATCCACTAGGTGTCTCTATGCAGGGGCCAGAAGTGGCACTCTGGGCTTTTTGAATTTTTTTTTATTGAAATCTGACTTTTTTTTTGTTTGTTTGTTTGTTCATTTTGGGTAGCAGCAATTAACTGCGGCCAAATTTGACTTTGTGTTTAAATTTCATCTTTTGCTATGATTATTATTAGTAGTAGTAGTAATAGTAGTGCTAGTGCTACTTTTAACTCATATACGGCCTCTAATAACTGCTTGTTAGACTCTGTTTGTTGCCATAACATGAATAGCTTCTGTCCATGGACATATTCTAGCTCTTGTTTGATTACAGCGGCATATGTTTTCCTTATATCCCACAGCGCTCGCAAGTACAAGACGATCAGCCTGGAGAGAGGCTCTTACGGTCTGGGCTTCAGCATAGTGGGAGGGTTTGGAAGCCCCCACGGAGATTTGCCCATCTATGTGAAAACTGTCTTCAATAAGGTGAGAGACGGGCCTCCAGGGACAGATACTTCATGTGAATTCCACTTCAGGAATCTGTTAAAATGCACATTTATAATAGACTCTTTCACAGCAGACGCTCCAGCTTGTTACAGTAAAAATGTGTTTCATCACGTCGGACTGTAGTCTCATTATGTTTCAGATAGCTCTTGGAGATTGTCTTGGTTACTGTAAATGTGCAGTTTATGTTATGTCATCAATATTTTGTTCTTCAGGGTGCTGCCATAGAGGACGGCCCAGCTAAAACGAGGAGATCAAATCATTGCCGTGAATGGACATTGTCTTGAGGGAGTCACTCACGCTGAGGCTGTAGAAATCCTGAAGAAGACCAAGGGAACTGTGGTCCTCACTGTGCTGTCATAAGGAAACATGAACAAAAGAGATAAGACATAAAATCAGCAGTGTAAGCTCTTTCTGAACCAGGATGATTATAAATGAGCATTTTATGTGGACAACTGTATGTAAAATCTGCAAACGCAAGGTATATTCTATCATGCTTTATTAATTATAGGTGGACATGGCAACATTATGTCAGTTTAAAACCACTAATGCGGTATATTTAACAAAATCTAATTTAAGTTATGTATATTTTAGTATCACAGGCTGCTGTACAAGTTGAATACAAAGTGCAACGTGATAATTTGATGATAGTAATAAGCCGTAAGTTTGTCAAAAGACCTGAACCATGCCAAATGCTTCTGCCAATACATTTTTTATGGCTTTTCTGGTGTATTTAACTATTTGTGTTCATGAATTGTTCCACACAGGTTCATCAACAGAAAAGTAGTAGTGATGTGTACTATACTATATATCAATTTTACTATATATTGATTTCAGAAACAGCATCAATAGCCATCGTATATAGACGGGAGTGAGCGGCTTATGTGTCACAAAGCTTGGTTCAGCATTTTATTACTGGTTTATTTCTGTTTTTAGCCATGTTGTTTTATGTACAGTCTTAACATGAAACCTCATATCTGTACTGTTTTATAAGTGTGATCTTTTCTCATTCTTTTTCCACCGTCTGACCACAAAAATATACCTGATTATAATAATAGTATGTGGCAATAAATGTTTGTTCTTGAACGCTTAATGTTGTCGTCTTGTAAGAGCATTATAGAGGCAGCTTTTGTCTTAGTCTTACAAATAGAGAAATAAAAGAATTGTATAGGCCTACAGTAAACATTTTCAACCTGCTTCCACATGGAACAGCATTACCTTTAATTAAGATAGTTACCGCAGACAAACAATACATTTGCACACAAATGTCTCATTTAGAAAACAGGAGTTATCTGGGGAGATTGTGCTGGTGGCTCTGCATTAATCAAAGCCATCTGTTCACATTGTGGGCTTTATTGAAGTCCAGGCAACAGCGTCTGCTTTATCCTTCCCCAGATGAACCACGGCCAGTTTCAAAAGCTGCAAGGAGGATTTTAAGATACATTCTGTAAGTAGTAAGCATGACAAATAAAGTAACGGTTATATATATGTATGTATATTTAAAAGGTGTACAGTGTTTTTAAATAGGTCTTTGAAACAGCCCAGGAGCCAAGAGCCTGTTCTCTCATATCTGTTCAGTTAGTGCACCCTGTCTGAACACAAAGCACAGCCAAATAGCTCTAAATAGACTTTTATTTCTCCCAGTTATCCCCATGAGCCACAAGATGTGTTACAGAATGTTTTTGGACAGTTGCTGAGTCTGTTTTTTTTCTTTGAGTTAAATTAAGCCTTGCACAGTGACTCCAAACACATTATATAAACTAAGAGCAGATTCATGCTGATGCCAGTGTTTATGACATAAGGCTGATGAAATGATTATTTATTTTATTGAACTGTAAAAAAAAATTCAGGAAGAGTAGCGTGATATCAATGTTTTGGCTAAATTATGATGAAAAATATGTTTTTATGCATTTTGTGCAGTAACGCGTTTCCACCACACGGGGGCAGTCTCTGTCTGGTCGTTGCCATGGCGCCGCTCAGGCCTCGGTCCTGGAGTTTATTTAAGTGTAAAAACGGAGCAAAAGACGAAAAGTTTAGAAATGTTTATTAGATATACTTTTTAACTTTAAAAAGTGTGTCCAGAATCTCCTCTTCTGATGCTGAGAAGTGACAAGTAAGTCATTAATGTCAGGCCAAATATCACATATTAGAAATGCAAATTAGCTAACAGCAATGCTAAACGTTTGCTAAATGTTTGCTAAACGTTTGCTAAACGTTTGCTACTTGGACCCTATGACAGTTTTGCTTGTTATTTGCAGTGCTCTGCTGAATGTATTAAATTATAGTCTCTAGTTTGTGTGATAGGAGTATAAAACTATAAGCTATAGTCTAGTGTGTGTAAAAGGAGGTCAGTGGGTCCAGTAGGTCAGACTTTTCTAAACTCTCTCATCTTGGGTGACCAGATTTACAAAATTATAAACTTAACTAAACAAAGGACAATATTCTACCCCTTTACTGTTGGGGGGCATCAAATTGTTCATAAATACAGACACCTGGAACATTTCTTGTATAAAACTGGGACAAATCAATGGTTTTGATAAATCTGCTGGGGCAGGGGACACAGAGCTCAAGACTGAGTGTGTCCTGGGTCAATAGGGACGTGTGGTTTACCATAAACTTATCTGAGTTCTGATGTACTACAGTTAAATGCTGCAGTGGATGTGCCACAAATGGCAATTGTCAGCTTTATTTTCTGACACAGACTGTATGACCTCTTGGCTGCCATTGTATTCTTGTGCAGTTTGTCAGACAAACACTCTTCAGCAACTAACTTCACAATTTACTGTCACCAAAATGTCACCCACACAGTCAGCTCTGGGTTCAAAACCAGTTCAGCTTTATTAGAAGAAGTTTTAGGGGGAGTACAAAAACAAAAGTTATGCTTAAATGTTAAGACCTTTTTTAAGGGCAGTTTTTTAGACAACTGATTGTGATTTGTCCAGTCTCCTGTCATCCTCAGAGTAACGACGGAAAGTCTCTCCCAGAAGCGGCTCCAGTCCCTCAGCTGATCGATAGGTCCGAGCACGCACAGCACAAGCAATGACTCCTCCCACCACTGCTATCACCAGCACCGCAGCGACAATGCCGATGGTGATGATCTCAGACACTGTGAACTCACGCTCTGCAGAGAGAGGAACAGTCAGCCATGTTTGTCAAAGGTAAGTTAGTGGATATAAACACATAAAGCATGTGTTGAACCTGACCTGGCCATTGTACTTCATAGGAGTAGCCCAGGTTTTCTGGAGCAGCCACAAACATCTCAGCATTAGTCACCGGAGGCCAGAAGGGAACCATGTTGAACTGGCGATTGTGGCCGATGGGAGCATTTTCTTCCGGGTAAACAACCTCACCTGCACACATATACAATCAGGGGAGTCCACGGGGGGAGACAAAGGGGTCTGTTGTCCGGCCCTAGGTTTTTGGGGCCCAGAATTGGACCCCCAGAATTTCTGTTGACAGCCCTGAACACAATCAGTTTTCATTCAAATTTCAAACTTTCATGAAGGACAAAAGCCTGTGTAATTTTTTTTACTAATTAATAGCGACACGACACCCAAAAAACTATAAGTCTAACACTACAGGTCTGTAAAACATGATTGTAAAGTTGAATATGTACCGGGTTGGTGTCTGCGGATCCACTCATCAAAGATTGCATCAGTGAAAGTGTGCAGCAGGACAAAGATGGGGTCATTGGGTGAGAGATGAGTCTGGCCCCCGGGTCCCGTTCAAAAAGAGGTGGGCCAGGTTATGGAGGCTCCGAATAACAGGGTCGTATACCCCTTGGGGAGCACTGTAGCCTAGAAAACACAATAGACAAAAGGCATCACATGAAGTAAGTCGATTTCCAAAATTAGCAATAACAAATGTTGTGTTGGAGCAAACCATATGTGAGAGTGGGTGGAGTATGGAGCGTGACTTTAGATTCTGGCTTTGAGATTCATCAGTGAGTTATTTCTAAAGTATTTTATCCTTCATTTTACTTTGTGTACTTCGTGTACTTTGCATGAAGCTACCTTCAATGGTGTTCCTGAAGCTTTCAGACGAGGTGGAGTAGTAAGGAGGAGTGTCAAAAGTGTTCAGCTGTAGGCAGTCCAAAACATCTTTAGGCTCTGGGAGTCTCTGGACCATCGGCCGGGCCACGTTCCCTGCTGGGTTCCTCATGATGGGACTGGTCTCAGTATCTGTTTTAGTGGTAACAATAATGGATTGCTTATTTTTTTCAGAGCATTTAGAATTACCGTTCCGACATAATATGAGCAAATATAGCACAGAGGAACGAACCCTCATTGTACAGTGGTACTTTGAGTCACATGGGTCAAATTCACAAACCCAGCGGTGTTTCCGTCGACATTTTAATACCAGATACTGAAGATTTAAAAGTGTCAGTGACTTTTGGGCCACCCTGTATTTATATTAAAATGTTCTTAGCATGTCACAAAATTGTACATTTATTTTATTTTTTTTTACATTCCTAAAAGACAAAGTTGTGTTAAGATAAAGATTCTAGTTTAGTTTGTTGGGGACCTGTCCTATTGTACTGAAACTATTCTAAATGTACAAATACTTAAAACCGGATATTTGAAGTCCTCTAAAAGAGCTGCCCACGTACTTCCATTAAAGTTTTGTTTTGTCTGAACTTTCTGCTTAGTAGGCCACCAAGTTCATATGTAGGCCAGATGTCCCCACAGAATATTAGGCTGTTTAGAAATGTTGTATTATTTATCCCCTCTATAATTCCATAGCAGACGAGACCAGCTTGATCAGTTTTAAACATGACAGTGGGACACATTTCTATGTCAATTATTCAGTACCAGTCAACAGTCGTGTGTAGGAGCATTGTGCCTTCGCAGTACATATACACTCGCGAGGGCACAAAAACAAGCGAGCTACATAACCAAGTTGCCTGTTTGAAGATTATTCTCCCAGATCAAAGAAACTGAGATTCCTGTCTTCATCTAGCACAAATGAGGCTCCCGCTCCCTCCCCTTCACCCATTTAAGGCGATGATGCTTGTTGATGCAGGACATACCAAACCTGCTTCGAATCTCTGAGGGGATTAATGAGACCGATCACTCACAAGATACTGCTCACATGAACCAAATTCTTGACTTCTTTCACTCTATGAGAAACTGTTCAAAAGGAGCGCCCACCTTTGTAACAGAACGAGCGGAATGACATTGCTAATTATTGTGAGGGAAGTGGTACGGGTTGGAAAAATGGGGGAAAGGTAGCAAAGCAGGTTTTAATCTGGAGTGGAATGAAATCTGATCCTTCTTACAACAGTTGCTTACAGCTAAACTTATCCTTGTATTTGAACAGGTTGTATTAAATGTGATTATAAACCATCTGGCATCTTGTTCCTTTTGTTTAACAGTCTGAAGACGCTCTGGTCTTTGTTAAATTGATGCTGCAGACTGGAAGATTTTAGCATTCCTACTCCACAATACTTTGCTGTTGTTTACTATGTGAAAGTCTTAACACCAGGATTCTCAAGGTCATTGGCAGATACAAGCTCTGGAAAAGGACATTGAGAATATGTCATTTGTGTATTCAAAGTAGAGCTTCATCGGTCTTTCACTGGTATCGATACTGAAAAATTTAATGATGCCTTACACTTGTAATGCGCTTTACAGGCTTGTCAAAGCCTCTCAAAGCGCTACACTATAGTCATTATTCATTCACTCCACTCTTTCACACGCACATTTATACACCAGTGTACGGAGACACTGGGGGCGAGGTGGGTTAAGTGTCTTGAAATTGAAAATTTGCCTTTTATTTGTAGTTGGTCCAAAAAGTCTGATAATGTTTGAACTTTCATGTACACAAAGCCGTTCTGTTGTTACTTGAGTGATAAATAACAGCTACATAACACATTTGGAGCAGTTTTATTTTGTTCAAAGGAAATCTGCAAATACTTAAAGATATATAAAGAACAGAATCTGTATAAAAGCTGTATCCTTAATTCAAAGGGAAGAGTCTATTCCAGACTTTTATTTAGAGCGCTCATCAAGATACATGTTTGTATTACTGCTTGAAGGTGAAAAAAAGGAAAATTACTACTACTTGAAAGGGGCTTTGATTTATATTAATGAACGAAAAATAGTTTCCTAGTGTATGATATTTTTGATATTAACATGGATATGGCTGTGAGCAAGTTGATCAAATGAAATTGGGTGTTTATTTGTGTTGTTTTTTTTCGTGTGTGTGCGTAGGCCTAAGGTGAAGGAATTTGCTGTCGAGGCAGGTTTTGTGCTTGTTCTGTTGTTCTAGTCAAAATGGGCGTCTGGAGTCATATTGTTCCTTTTTGTCTGGCTAACGCCTTTATTTATTTAACTGTTAACTGCAAACAAACTGTAGAAACTGCAGGCCATTCCGGATGCAGCACGACAGCTGTGGGGTTTTATTTATAGCCGCTTACGTTCCACATGCACTCTTTATGAGCTCTTTGCCCTCTTTTCTGATGCAGCTGAGACAAAGTTGTACATCAGCAGCTCTCCTTCTCGCTCCTATGGTGAATGACATTGCGTTGTGCCCTTACTGTTGCAGATGGTGCCTTGCGTGTCGTAGTCGTCCACGCTCTCGCAGATGACCCTCCACTGGGAGAACACGGAGTTGGGGCTAATGCCGTTTACTTCGAAGCTGCTTCTGTCCCCCATCAAGTCATCAGTGCAAATGTGTCACAGTCGCTGCCCCGATGGCGAAGTTCCAGTATGGCAGGGCAAAGGTGGGGTCCCCTAGCATATCCTAAAAATGGAAATTTTAAGTTTAAACTCCATTTTTCTTTTAGTTACACCCATCCTGTGCTGTGCAAATATGTTTACAGAGGAAGGTGTGTGAGTGTAGCCTCGCACTAGCTTGAGTCAGGTAGCATTTTACTTCAAGACAATTTTTCCTCCAGGCTGGGATGGGCTAATAAGCCCGGTGACACATAGCTGCTGTAAAAAAATGGCTGTAGTATTCTAAACAAAGTGGCATTGTCACAATATTAGGCTTCATACTCAATAATGATTTCAATACCACAATGATAATGGGAAAAAAAGTATTTTTTTAGTGGACAGGCTGTAATTTTCAACACAAAATAATGTTCTTTATGTTACCGTCTTGTTTTATACTAGTTCTGACAAGCTCAAGATAATTTTAAAACAGTTTGGGAAAAATCTAATTTTGTCTTGTATTGGTTTGTATTTAGTATTGATTCTTGTTTTAGTATGGATTAGTACATATACAATACTTTTAACCACCCTAAAACAAGGAAACTTTACATTTTCACGTTCCTAATACACAGGATTAAGCAACAGTAAAGAAATAAGGATCCTCAGGTTTGTCCTCTTTAATGTGACAATGATAATCTGCTTTAGCTGTTGTCAATGAGCCCCCAAATCTCTAAATGTTCTTTTAAACTAAACCAATTATTTAGGTATTATAGTGTTTGTTTCCAATCAGTAGCTTACATTGAAATACTGCAGGATTAGAACTTTAATATTTCCGTATGGGGAGATAAAGGCTTAACCTTCGGATAGATCCAGGTGATCTTGACTGGGCTCCTTTGCCATATTCTCATAAATAGGAAGTTTGCATACCAGACTGTTGTACGTAACAATGCTGTATTTGTTATTCAGTTTGTCACACCTCTCTAACAGACTCTATAGAATTGTACTAATCTATTCTTCCAAATCCACTTACTTCTCCACAATATTGCCTCATTATTCCACCACCCACACCTTTCTTTTCCTCCACAGTTTTCCTCTTGTGTCTAAATATAAGCACTCGTGTCCTCTCACACACCTGCATGTCTCTCTCCAGTTGCATCAGATGAAAGCGATGCCATGTGACAAATCCAGGGCCCTCATGGGAGAAGTCGACGCCCCCAAAGCTGGCTTGACCCGGCCCCAGGTACGTCTTGCTCACGGAGTAGTAGTGGGTCCATACAAAATAATTATAAATGGTGATGTTTTCAAACTGGGGAGTATTTCCATCAGGCCCGAACACCTCCTGATACCTAACGACGCACATAAACACACAGTTGAATTTATGTAAATGAAACAAGTTCATACAATGTGATTTTTAGCTCTGTATTAGTTTATTAGTAACATAATTTCTCATGATGGTCCCAAGTGCAGGAGTAAATTATGCAAATTACTGCCTTTAGGGGGCAGACGATTTGCAATGGCTGTACCTCTTTTTTTCTCTTTTTTTTTCTTCTTCTTCTTCTTCTTCTCTCTTTCTTATTGTTGTATTGCGTTTCTTATTGTGGCCAGAGTAAAACATCACATGTACGTTTCCTGTTCACGGTCAAATATCTTACTCAGAACCTTTTTATTTTACCCATAATTCTGCCCTTAGTTTTTATAATTGATATTTTTTTCTCCACTTTTTGTACCTAATTATAAAACAGCCACAGTGTAATGCAAACGTATGCTTGTTGCTTACATGATTTTGGATTCTACCCGTAATAATTAATCAGAACACAGTATTGTTGCGTATATATTTATGTACCGTCTTGTGCAGATAACGAGGTCGGGGTGAACAGTTCTCTTAGCCTGATCCAAAGCATTCACAAAATCCTGTTTCTCTGTTGCACTCATCTGCATGATGTTTCTTCTCACTGGGGAGTGAAGGACAATGAGATTAAAATTCATCTGCACTTTTTTTTTTTTTTTTACCAGTTGATGTGGCTGTTGTTTGTTCACATGAGCCAGCCCCAGCAGGACACAAGAGCATTAAAGGGATGAGATAAACATTGTTAAAGGGGTTTGTTGATGAATGTGGTTCCTTACCCACAGACACTCTCTGATCACAGTTAGGGCCAGACAGCCCGTGCCGGCAGCGCCCGCAGTTGTATCCGCTGAAGTTGCCATTGCATTGGCAGGTGCGATTAAAGAATCTCAGCGGCCACCTCTCCCTGTCATCTCGTCCAGAGTAGGGGTACTGGGGTCCGTGGCGTCTGCTGTCAGCTGCTATGGAAACACATTGCCCCCTGCCTGTGCTGGAGCCACACTCGTCCCCCGCCTCCCCGCTGAGTGAGGGGCAACACTGACCAC
Organism: Periophthalmus modestus; assembly: GCA_019594935.1. Lineage (NCBI taxonomy): Eukaryota > Metazoa > Chordata > Actinopteri > Gobiiformes > Gobiidae > Periophthalmus > Periophthalmus modestus. The sequence continues at coordinate 31,090 of JAIEZT010000377.1, read as the reverse complement.
TCCTAAGCCCCTCTGGAGTCACACACGCCCGGGGGAACTGTGCCAACGTTACAGCGGCACACAGGGTTAGCACCAAGACACCTGCTCTCCACATGCTGTCAGAGAGTAAAGCGGAAAAAAAAAAAAAAAAAAAAAAAAAGGAACATTTCAGGCGTTTCTAGAGTAATGAGGCAGCAGCAATGGAATATAGGTTAACACGGAGGTAAAAAACCACAGAGAGAATGGCAAGTGTAAAGGAAAGTAAGTCGCTTTGTTTCATGTTTAAGCTGATTGTCTTCGCATCACTCCGGAAGTTTGCTCATTCCCCTCTAGGCAGCAGCAGTCGTTATTCATAATTCACACAGCCATTAGCTTTCAAACTCATACAAGTGCAGAGATGCCTTAAACATTAGAGGGAAAGACGATATGCTTCTGCCAGGATTTGCAGTGGGATTTGCCTGTCCTTTGAACGTATAATTGACTGAAAAAGTGACTAATATAACATCTGATGCAATTATTGTTGAAAGATAAGAAAGAAAACCATTGGAGAAAAGTTCAATTTGAATTTGTTGTGAATGAAAGTTGCCGATATAGGCTTACTTCAGGTAAACTAATAATAAAGTTGATTTAATTTTTGGTTTGTGTTGAGTGCCCTACCTCTGACTGTGCATGCTGCTCCACTCTCTCTTCCAGATCTGTAGCCCCCCAAGAGTTAGCCCATTGTGTGCTTACGGTTTAAATAGCTACTGAGCGCATGACCAGACCTTACTGGAGCTTGTATAACCACACACACCAATGCACACTGCACACAGCAACACACCACATGCTCCAAACTTCTTTAAAGGTTCTGTATTACGCTAAATTGACTCTTTTGAGCCTCAAGCCACGTTATAATGATCTTACCTCCTCAAAAACATACCGGGAGCTGTGTTTTGTTGTATTCATACATGTTTGAGTAATTATTGTTAGTGTGTTCTACCTTGTGATGTCATGAAGTAGTAGTTTTCAAGTTAACACCTACCTTTTAGCTTTAGTTCAGTAGAGATTGCCAATTTCAGTGCTGAAATTATCCAAAATTATGCTAGTGAAGGCATATGGATTTTAAAAACACAATAGTGCACTTCCTGTATTACCACATGACATCACAAGGTGGAACAGTGTGTTTTCAGTTTCAAATAATATGCCCTAAATACGCAGGGTTTGTGGGTTTAACATGTGTGAAAGAAACCACACAACACAACCCCAGGTCTGTTTTTGATGAGGGAAAAACAACTTAACATAGATCAGAAAACTGTACGACAATGTTCATTTGAAATTTAAACCTCAAAATGCAAATTAGAACAGATTTGATCAAATACAGTGATGATGATGATGGTTATGATGATAATTCATGTATTTATTAAGTTAATATTGTATTAAAGAAATTACACAGAACACAACTTTTTATTTCATTATTGGCATGTGGTGACAGTTTTGTTTTTTTTCTACAAAATACAGTTCCTGAATTAAACTCATCTTTCCTTTCATACAGACACCCCTGTTAATACAAGTTTACTCACTCCTATATACAACAAACATAATAAACAACAAGTAGAATGGAACATGGTCTAACTTTGACACATTTGCATAATTCAGCTGTTGGATGACACTTTGGTGGAGGGCTGAACAGTGGCGTTTTGCGCTGGTTTTGGGTCAGGCCTTCAGAGCGCTGATGTCCTACGGTGTGGTGAGGGTTGTGGCTCGCCTGTGCTGTTGGCTGTGTCCTCTGCAGAGTTGGGCAGCAGCTCCGACATGGGTATCACCTGCTGCAGTTCCTGTTCATCTTTGTTCTGTAGCAGCGTCGAAGCCATTTTGGACGGGTCTAAAATCCCAGTCCTGTAAAAGAAGGTAACTGATATTAGTAGAACAGAATCTTTTTTCTGGACATATAATGAGAAATATTTTGTACTAGATTTATAATAATAATAAATTTGTTCTTCTTGATGCAAATACACCAATGCAACATTTGACTCCATGTTGTTTTTTTCAATGCTTAACATTGTGACAAAAGCTTTGTTTTCTTGTAATGTCCTACAGCAGATGTTGAAAGCAGATTGTCTTTGAGTTTATGCGACTGGGGATATAAATAGATTCTTTGACATTATTGACAAATTGCAGGTAACGATGCTGTGTGTGTGTGTGTGTTTACTGCTTTATAAAAGTGTTGTTTGTTTAGTGATGAGCCTCAAGGGCTCCCAGCCATCTTAAGTAAACTCCAGATGTTTAGTGTCACTTTGGCGCCATGTTGTGTGTGGAAATCTATTGTATCACATAAAGCTAAAAGGTTTCACCAAATCCTTTTCCAAAGGTGGTGAAATAAAAATGTCAAAATGTTGAATGTACAAAAATATATGTCTAGTTGCTTCTAATATATTCTCGTGTCTATGCATTTGCAGACTCTGTGAATGCTTGTGTCCTTTACATCTTTTGAGCTTGTACTTCCCATGTCACACTCTACATGAACATGGAGGTGCACTTTGTTTGCCCATGTCGTTCAAGTGTCTCTCTCAAAGACTGAAGTTTGCTAGTAGGTGCCAGTTATCAGTTTCCTTCTCCAGTAACTTGACTGTCAATGCTTCTCAAAGTCTCTTAACAAGAACGCATTTCCTCGGCTGTTAATAATTCAGTGTTGCTTTGTTATCGTCTGCCAGTCGTGCATTTGATTCTGTGTGCGTCTCCTTAACAGCAGACAGTCATGTTGACACATTTTTCTTCTTTTGCTCGTCTGTCAGGCGGGTGCACACAGTCAGATGGCCTTACACCGCCCTCTGTAGTTGACTATTGATCCATGGTGGTGAGTGTGATTAGGAGATATAGCAGTCTTACACCCGCTAATGCCTGGGTTCACAGGACTCGCACTCTCATGTGACACACTGAGCACACGGCTTACAGAACAGCCAAGAGGGAAACAGCTGAGAAGCACACAACTGGTGCCTACTGTTAAAATACCAGTTTTCAGGTCAGCGCACCACACTCGCCCGGGAACTATGTCTGTTGGCATCTGGCTGGTGTTGCTAACAAGTAGTCTGTAATTGAGGAAAGCACTTGAGAAGAGGCAGAAAATCAGAGTCCTAGAGAGAATGTGGGGGTTCAACAAAGGATATGAGCAGATTGGCACACCAGCTAGACAGAGGCCATGTGGTTTAGGAATATGAAGACAGTGGAGTGGTGCAGAGCTGGAAAGAATGCTCCTGGTGTTATGAAAAATTAACTTTGTCTTTTTGTGGTTACATTGTACTGTTTTTTAGAGTGGACAATTTTGACTTTTTCATCATCCCATTAATGTTAATCTGTAATTTCAAAGTCTCTCACAAGTATGATAAAAGTTGACATATGCAATGAAACAAACAAGTTCAGTTTTTGCACTTTATATCCAATTCTTTTGAAAATTTTCATTTTTTGCAGCTTCTTTTTTTGCAGGATAATTTTTACTTTTTCATCATCACATTAATGTTAATCTGTAATTTTTAAATCTCTCACAACTTTGATAAAAATTGACAAGTACAATGAAACACCAAATAGCTTTTTTTCACTTTATACCCATTTTTTTTATTTTTTGAAAGATTTCATTTTTTGCAGCTTCTTTTAAAGCTACTGTATGAAAGTTTATTCGATTGGGCAGATGTGAAATCTACTTTCCTCCTCCCTTCACCTGGCATTTGTTCAGATTCACCTGTGCTCTCTGATCTTCTTCTCTCAGGCCACAGCTGCAGCACTATTACACTACAGTAACATAGATAGCATCTAGTGGTGATATGTGAGAATACAACAGGGGTGAGTCGGCCCCTTGATATTCTAACTTTACATATCATAAAAATAACCTGTATAGCTTGTGAATGTTAGAGAACTGAAACCCTGGCATCTTGAAATGCTGCGTTTTCCTGTGTAAAAACGTACTGTTGAGTGTCTCCATTGCTGGCTGGTAGCGTGTCATCATTGTAGTCTCCTCCTGTAGTAGCTTCTGGCTCCACACTGCCCTCTTCACACACCCGCTGTCGACTAGAACTATAGACAATACAGTACAACAATTTACTTTACGCTGGTCTCTACAAAAGCGCAAGTTGCGTCAAATGGCTAGCCAAGCAGCTTGGTCAACATGAAAAACCAAACCATCTGTGGCTATAGTTGGTTTTACAGATGGCGATTTGCGCTGTTGGCAAAATGGAGCTACTGAAAGTGATGGTATGTTCCTTAAAGGGCCCATATTACGCCATTTTCTGATCTATGTTATAATGTTGTTTCTTCATCACAAACATCACATGTTTAACACACAAATCCTGCATAGTTGGGCTGAGTTTTTCTCTCAAATAGAAAACAATCTTTTCCACCTTGTGATGTCATGTGATAATACAGGAAGTGTTGTTTAAACTCCACACACCTTCACTAGAATCATTTGGATGATTTCAGCCCCTGGAATTGCCAATCTCTACAGAACTAAAGGTAAAAGGAGCTGTCAACATGAAAACTACCACTTTATGACATCACAAGGTGAAACAGAGCATTTTGGGCGTGGGTTATTTAGACCGATTAATAATAAAGGATTACTCAAATATGTGTGAATGAAACAAAACACGACTCTGGGTATGTTTTTGACGAGGTAACAACATTATAACATGCTTAAAACTCACAAAAGTACATTTTGTGTAATGTATAACCTTTAATCTATCTTGCATAACATTTTGTGTACATTTTGAGCAAGATACAGCAAGTAATAATAGTGCTAGGCAGGTTTTGAAGAGGCACATTTGGATTGTACTTCAGCCGGAGAAATATTGGACACAGAGAGAATATTTAGTGAGTGCTCCTGCTGAGTGAGTCAATAGAAATCACCTCTGTGGGGTATAGACTGTTACCGACCTGTTCTTGCTCCGATTTCTCAGGATATAGACGATGATGACAACTGTCTCCAAAACCAGGAGGACAGCAGCACAAATAGCCCCAATCTTCCAGGCTTCTTGGCTCAGCTCAACACTTGTTTCTGAAAATAGATTTGGAGAGAAAATAACCAGGACAAATAAGACATAGAGTTTCCCATAGAGAGACGAGATTCATGATGATTGGATTTGATCATATTTTCAGACTAAGTGGTGCATGAACAAACTCTGTATAGACGGTAGGTAGGAGGCGGTGGATATGTACATTTTTAAGGCCTTGAAATTACTCCATGAGAACCAAACGTTGTATTGGGCGTTGTTATAATTTTTTGATGCTGATTGCCAAAACTATCAGCACAAGTTGTGAGCACCATATGGTCTTAAATTGTACTGTAATACTTAAGTGATCTGAAGGATGCATTATTTCTCTTGACTAAAGCTCCTCATCTAGAGCAAGTGTTTTACATGTGATAACGATAAGCGTGTTTTGAGCTTGTCGAGTATTTGGGGAAAACCTTTTTTTAATCTTTTTATTGACCCATTTTGTCATGATCTGTCCATGTTTGCTAATATGACAAATACAATATTTTTTTTATATCATTCATAATATTTTTACCTCCATTTCTAGTTTTATCTTCCACAAGCTCGTTGACTTCACCAAGCTGTTCTTCAAGTTTTGGTGGTAAAACCAGCACATCCGTCACAGCATTGTCCAGTGAGGGACTGGCCTGTGCCTGGTCATCTGAAGGAGATTGGATCTCATTGCCATAGTTTGCCCTTTCATCTCCAGGGGTGCTGGCGCCCGCCTCTACCCCACTCTGCGCGGGGCTTGGTGGGGGGCTCTCGGGGAGCAGCTCTGAGCTCTGCTGGACAAGGCCTTCTTCCTGCCCAGCACCAGCAGCAGCCTGGGACTCTCCATCAGAGTTCTCCTGCACTTCTGCAAGAAAGTTTTGGTATGTGACACACATATGAAAATGAAGGTGAGAAACTTTAATGTTTCTTGAGTGGTCCTATGGAATGTAGAACAGGCTGTGCATGCGTCAAACTTAAAACACGTTTTCCATCTCAATGGAGCATTTTCAACATCTTTAGTGTAATAATCATAAGATTGTTGGATTGGACTGTCAAATGCACAATAGTATCAGAAATAATAAGGCACTGAAATGGCTTTACTTCTTTTGCAATGAGCCTGCCTTTATTAGCGTGTAAAACAATTGAAGCTTATCCAAAACCCCCGGTTGATGCGGTTAAATGTTTAAAGACAAATTCCAAGGATTTGTGGCCCATTGACTAAGCTAGCTTAGCATTTTTTCACAGATTTTTAAGTGAGGATTGTTTACTGACACAAGTCAAGTCACTTTTTTACATCGACTTGATAAATAAACCTTTGAGCATGTATCTCACCTTGATCATGGTCTTTAGTGCTATTAGTGTCCTCTGATGCTGCCTCCTCTTCTCCTGCTTCTGATCCTCCAACTACTTTGGGCACTATTGATCCTGCTTCAATCACTGTCTCCCCATCACCCAGCTCCTCCACCCCGTCACCTCCTTTCTCAGTGTCTACCTCGTGCATTACTAAATTGCCTTCTACCTCCCCTGTGTGCATCTCATTGTCTTGGAGTCTATTAGTGTCTAAAGCCTGCTCTAGGGCATCTCCTGCAACAGTTTGGGCTGTGTCAACAACCTCATCTGGAGCTTTTTCTAGCACAGATTCCTGCTCCACGTTTACCAGATCTGGACTAAGATCTGCCACCACCTCTTGTACTGGCTCTCCACCGACCACCACCTCTACAGCAGATTCATTATCAACTGGTACATCGCTAGTTTGCTCCATGTTGTTATTTTTATCTGCCACTTCTTCATTTTTTTCTCGCCCATTTGAATCTATTATGGTTTCACTGTCGCCCTTTAGTACAACTGCCCCATCTTCAACTGCCTCATCGACCTCCTGCTCCACACCTGTGTCTTCTATGACTTGTCCTTCCTCTGTCTGTCCAGTCTGATCATCTTGTCCGACCCCTGCCCCCTCCACAATCACTGCCCCCTGCTCCTCCACCTTTGGCTCCCCCGCGCTCTCCACCACTCCCAGTGCAGCCTCCACCACCCGCTCCAGCAGCCCCTTCAGCACCTCCTCTGCCCCCTGGCCCTCCTTCTCCGAGGCTTCCTGCACGGCCTGCTGCACCTCCTGGAGACTGGGAGGGGCCACCGCGGGGATCACCTCTGCCCCGAGCGACTCCTGCTGCTGGGATAAGGCCTGGGAATCATCGTGGAGGCTGACGGCACTGGACTGGAGGGAGGAAGTTAAATCTAGAAAAGCAAAATGTAGAGGTATGTTAGAACGCAAGGCCCGAATACACCAAAACAACTCTGGTTTTCAAGTTCACATTTTCTTGAGCAAAACCACGAGCGCAGGCAGAAAGTGCAAGTCCCTTCCTGTAACTTTTTCCAAATCTGGAACACTCATATTATACTAAAAGTGATAAATTATATGCTATATATACACTATAATATAAACAAAACACATTGAACAACCTACTTTACATTCTACATAGTTATTTGAGTGCACTAATAGTAAGCAGAAGGCAAAGTCAGTCTTTCATGTACACTGCTATACTGCTGCTATTGTGTCCTTGGACAAGAAGGCAAAACCATGACTGTTTCATCCCCAGAGAGATGAGAAGCCCATAGTGATGGATTTATGCACTGCTAATGCATAATTGGGAGTGCAATAAATGTTATCATTAATTAACGATTTCTTAATTATTTAAAATGTAAAAATAAAATCACAGTAATAAAAGATGAGATAAGAAGCCATACCTTCAGATGTGCAATACTGTATCAAGAAGGCTATTATTAAACCCTTCAAAATGCTGTAGTCCATTTCGGCATTCAAAGCAATAGTACCATCCAAAACACTGTCTGTAACCCTATGGTCAAACTCAAAGTGTCTATTGACCAGCGAGTGCGTAACCAATGAACGGCGGGACAGTAAATTGGACAGAGGAGGTGATGCTAACAGGTGACGCTGACATGAGGGAGGGTGGAAAAGGAGCAGCGCCATGTTAATTTTTGCGTGTGTCTTGGTGCTACCTGCAGGATGGGAGATGGGCGATGGGGGTGTAAAGTTGCACTTCACTGTAAAATGCTTTTGTAACCTGCTCTAGTGGTGTGGTAGAGCGCTGGCGGCATGTCACACACTCGGTGAACTCCTGCCTGAGCAATTATAGGAGGCTTGTGAGTTTGGGACCGGAGTGATGCTGCCAATTGACTTTAACATGGAGGAAAAAGCCAAAATGTATGTATCAATTTCAAGTAGGAATTGAGATGATGTAATGTTATGTAATTGGATCTAGGGTTGTCAAATGAATCAAAAATTCTGATACTAATCGATACTAAAACTGGTATCGAAACTAGATCCTCATTTGAAGTATCGATACTTAAAAAGTCACATTCTCAGGACAGAAATGAACCTTCCTGAAGCTTTAGAATAATCTTGAGCCGTATCAGAACAATATAAGACACAAAAATAGTATACGCCCATGGACCACTGCAGAACCATCTGGACGACTGAGGAATTACACAGATATACAGCCACGTGGTAATATAAAAGAAAGTACTACCATTTAATGTTGAAAATCACATTGTATTGTCTAAATAAATAGTTTTTTAATCATTGTGGTATAGGAATCGGTTTTGAATGTTGAGTATCAAGCCTGTTTCTTAGTACTGAAATCGAAATCATGAAGTTTTCATATCTTATTTTTCTGATTTTAACACTAATTGTATCACCCAGTATGTATTTTTGCTTCTTTTTTTTATTATTCAGGAGTGTAAGGCACAGGCTATCTATACATTGTCTTTTAATCCCGACTCTCGGCAGTTATGACATTTTTTTACGACTGTTGGACAGCAAAGAGACCATGCCACGCTTATAATAAGTATTATGTAATGTCACTACTATGTCTCTACTCTGCTGGTTTGCATCATGTCCCTGCCAAGTTTGCTCATCACTTTGTGGAAGTAGGAAGCTGGTGATTACAAATATGCGGTCATACATATTGTGCTATCATGAAAAATTGTACTTTTGAGATACACTCTAATAATGAGGTAAGAAAGTAAAAGTCCACACAGCCAGACTTTTAGCTTGCAGTTTTATTTTCAATTATTACACCTAGAGATCGACTGGGTTTTTCATGGCCGATGCCCATAGCGATTGTTTTGAATCCTGAACAGCCAATAGCCCAATGTAGGTCCAATTTTGATGATTTTCACCAAAAATATATTATTTGAACTTACTACTTACATAAATATTGTCTATACCTATTCCTGCATAACTATAATAAGGACCAATAATCTCAATAGAAATTATTTTTCCACAACCCTTTTTTACCACCAACCCAAAATGGAGCAGTGTAATCTCATTTGTGTTAAAATAAAGCTTTACGCAACAACTGGTGAACCCAAACCAAATATCGGTCTAGACGGGAGATTTGAGGTCGGTGGCAAATGCACAAAAAACTGCAAATATCGGCCTATCTCTAATTACACCACATGTGACATTTCAGAGCCCTTATTCTACCCCAGTTTTGACGTTTTGGAACAATCAATAACTTAAAGTGGTTTATTGATATTTCAAGTTCATAACAAGAATATAATATATACACAAACTTTTTCATTTTAGGGCCATCTTGATCTTGATGGCAGACGTGTGGGTGCTAGTGCGACATAACTTTCTTCTTTTGCTTCAGCTTTGAACAGTGATGCCTTCTGATACTTCCCTCTTGAATTTTAGCTTTAGGATGGTACTCTCTTGTTGCTCTTTGTGCCTGCTTTTTTAGATTTTTCTTTTTACAGTTTGCGTCTGCATCATCTATAAACTAAAATCTCCATACATTTTTATTAGTATAGTTCTTTCAGAGTTTAGTTTTAAGAACCAAACCAAAATGCAGTTGCAGTTTGGCCATTCATTTCATATATGACTCTGTTTATTCCCCTTTGAGGAAATAATAAATCTTCCATTGTTACCATGTGACCAGGTCTTCAGAGCAGCCTCACCAGTGCTTGCCTCTCAGTGGAATCAGCTGATTGTGGCCAAAGGCAGCATTGATCGCTGCGCCGAAAGACCAGCATTGCCCAGACCAATATCCCACCACATTGATTACACTTCTCCCAGCAGGAGTTTGTGAAAAAGTGGCTGTAATAATAATAAAGACACTGTCACTGTCAATGTTGGGAAGAACCTGTCAGTGTTATTCTGTTTCCGTGTTGTCTTTGGAGCTGCGGGAGATGCCGCACTGATCTCGTATTTCTATTTAGATTTTGCTTGACAATTCGCTGCTACATCTCCTCTTCTGCATATCATAGGTCTCTGCTGGCAGTCTCAAAACAAAACAGAGTTAGACTGGAGGGCTTCAGAGGAACAGGAAAGATGCCTTTTTTGTGGTCCCGTGAAGTCCTCCTCGGAGCAAAAGTTTCAGGCGTTCTTCTGTTCTGGAGACTCTTTGGGCTCTCATTCGTGACTGCATGAGATTAGGTTTGAAAGGTTAATGCAGTCACATGAGCTGCACATTGTGCTTTGTGCTAGCAGGCAGTAGCTTTTCAAAACTTGTGACTGACCTGGAGAGGGGGATTATTACAACTAAACATACTGCATTTTTCATTCAACTTTAAAATGTTGAAAAACCTTGAGCACTCATTTAAAGTTGAACTTTTCTGTGTTTTGGCGTCATTTGTGTATGTGAGGTGTTCAGGCCGGAGCTGTGTAGTGCTGTGATGCCATAAGAGTTACAGTCTGTATTTCACATGTCCCTGGTGGAATTTCAGTCGTGCTTTGCTTGAAAAAGGTGCTGTGAGTGAATAGCCAATACTAACCTCTAGGGCAGGGTGTTATTGGCCAAAACATTGCATTTTTGCAGACACTGGACGATTATGATTTTAACTGAAGTCAGTTCAGTGACTGCTAGACTTCCAAACAGGAGAAGCACATTTTCACTCTTATATCCTATTACTTCAGTTACATTTGTATGAATATGTAATCTAATTTGAATAGTTTAATAAGAATGATTTTATTTTTTTATTTTTTTTTAATGATGCCAGTTGTTTAGTTGCACAATAACCCTGCTTTGTCAATGAGAAAGTCAGAAGTAAACCTGTTTCATAATAATCCATGATTTTTTTTTCATTTTTTGCAAACTTCCAAAATCTTGATTATTAAAAAACATAAACATAAATTAATAATATGAATTTGATTAATTGCCCAGCTCCACTAACCTCAATCCCTGGTTTACATGACACTCAGACTAAAATCACATTCGGCCTGTGTTACAAACTGTGTGTGTGTGTGTGTGTGTGTGTGTATATATATTTATGTATACATACACACACACACACACACACACACACACACACACACACACACACACACACACACACACACACACACACACACACACACACACACACACACACATATATACATATATATGTGTATACTTGTTGTGTAGTCCTAATTTGATTGCAAAAACAGTAGAATTTCCTTTTTCCATACTGGATTTGGCTTTCTATATCCATCCTTGACATATTTGGGTTGAGATTCCTCCCCAGTGTTTGTCCAGCTTTTTGTTGCTGTCGTGACACAATCCTTTTCATTTTTTTCTGTCTGAAATTTGCTGTTATTGTAGTCCACAGATTTGCTCTTGGTGTCACAGCATGCTGTCTTGTTCACTTGCGTGCCTTGTTTCTTGAAGGATCGCTCCCCACTGAAGCATGCTGGAGTTTTCTGAGTAATGGAAGTGCACTTAGGAGGCTAGGATTCCCCTGAGGAGGGCGGGCTGGTGGAAAGTTGTCAATGGCTCGTTAAAATATCCAGAGTGACCATGCTGTTAAATTGAGAGCGCCTCGGGAGGTCACTGCCAAAGACCAGCAGAGGGGGCTGTCCCCATTCAAAGGGCACAAACAGTTGGCGCACGTCAATGGCTGCACAGCATTTGTACAACAACAGCAGCCCTCTTTAAATGCAACTAAAATCACAAGTTAAATTGCACATTATTTTACACTACAAAATGTTTTTTTGTTTTTTCATCTCTTCTTCTCTCTCTGCTCTCTCTGCTGCTCTGTCTCTGTTTGTAATTTCAGGAATTTTTCAAAAGGATGTTCCCCTCCAAATATCTAGGACATCTTTTTAGGTCACAAAAAAATGATCCGGCAGACTTACAAAACATGCAGAGGAAGTTACCTTTTTTTGCATATATGGAGATCTGAGCCTTCTCCTACCAACACAAACAACAACAACCAAATAATGTATGCTCTCATTATTATTCCCATTTAGAGCTCTAATTTATTCGGCCTTCGTGGGGAACAGCCGTTTCAAAGGAAAACGATGAAATGTAGCTTGTTGATAAGGCACAAAAGTTAAATCAAATTATTCAGTCACCCTTTCTGTTTCTCTCTTCTTTACACACAAAGTATTGGACCCATTACGTCAGCACAAACCTTATTTCAAACGATTTACGAGTGATTTACCGAGCATGCACACGTTCTTTGGCTGTTTAAAATTTGAAAGGAGCTCAATGATCTGAAGGAACAGAAGTCTAAAATTCTCCATAAGCGCCATATGTTTGGAACGATTGACAGATACAAAAGGGACTGCCAAAAAAACAAACAACTCCTACTCAACAATTGTACATCCAACACAAGGACAGACACATCCGATTCCACATTAAATCAAATACAGATAAATTAGGTATTACGATTGTGATACTGAAATGCATAAATAAAGCAAAACATTATAACCACCCAACTCTTTGGCCATTTCATAGACGTTGACCCCTTTTCTCTCATGTCAGTAGTCATAACGGTATGCCTGATTGGTTTCACTAATCTAAAAAAAAAAAAAACAAAACAACCCCAAACAATGCCTTCTGCCTTTTGCTTCTAAATAGAACACTTATATAAGGCACCATTGTGGATTACGTAAATGTCTCAAACTTATCAATATTTTATCCTCTGTGCGTTTGATGTGTTTGGTAATTGGATATTTATGTCGCGGGCATCCTCCCTCGAAGCCCCCCATTGCAGTTTGGCATTTGTATATGCATGTGTTTATCTAGAAATGTGCCACGTAAAGTAGGTCCATGTTCGCAAAGACTCCTCACTTCCCTCACTTCTGAAATGGCTCATGTTTATTAAGTTTATTCAGTGATTTCATGTAATCCGGTCAAGACTGTGTGCCAAAGGAATAATGCGCTCATTATTACACACGTATGCACATCTCTCCTCCTCCCCTCACTGTGGGATGGTCAAATAAAGGGGAGCGCTCCGAGGTTGGTCCTTGTCTTTTGCATGTGGTGGAGTCCCCTGGGTGCTGCCAAGCTGGTAGTTCCTCTTTGATGAAGATGGAGAACAAGGAGAAGTGAGGGAGGAGGAGCACTAGTATGGGGACTCCTTTGTGGCAACTTGAGTCCAATAAATGTTTCACATTACTGACAGTTACTGTGACAAAAGAAGAGTGTGTCTAGAAAGTGTCTGACAAAACCATTTGAAAGGGCGACCTGGGTATTACACAGTGGAAGTTAGAAGAGTAGAATGTAAAAGAAAATGGTAGAATGTGAATAGTCAGAATGAAGTGAATATGGCTGAAATAATGTAGTTGCCTTCTTTGGCCAAGTGAGGGTGCTGTTGAGTTTTCTTTCACAGGTCCCAGAGGAACTGTAAGGAGATGCATGCCAAGACAGAAAAAGAAATGAAAACCATAGAGATGTGAACAGAGCAGGGGCTGAGGCAGGAGGGAGGAGGGAAGGAGAGAAAGAAGTCTGACTAGTACCTTCACACTCCATTACATCACTGTTGTGTTTGAGAATCCTCCTCTACGGCTGACGTCAGCAGGACCGACTCCAATTACTTGTGTTACAGGAGCGGCACCAGCATCACTTTATAACACAACAACAGATATGAGCCAACTCGTGAAAGCCAACTACAACAAGACATATGACATTTAGCTTGGTGCTTATCCACTGCTGTTTACTGTCCCAGGGAGCGTGTCAAATTGTGAAGGAATGCGGATGACAATGCATGGCAAGACAGAAAGAAAAGTGGTGTCTGAATTTAAAACTTAAAACTTCATTAGCATATTATTCAGTTTTAACTTTTCGCTGCGTGTCACATTCTTTGTTACATTTTTTTCCAGAAGGAGACTTATTTCCTCCATTATTTGTTAGAGTATGCTTTATCATCTGCAGATCTTGAGCTTGGCTTGGTCAGGACGCCTCGCTGGAGGATTTGACCTATGGCGCTTGTGTTGAGCTCACTCCTTTCTTGGTCTAAACTTTCTTACTTTGTCATGGCTTGAGTGTGTTACAAATGACCATGAACTCTTGGTGCAGAACAGGTCTAGAACATATTTCTGTAATATGAAATACATTTAGCAACATCATATTTAGCCATTAATAAATTGTGTTTCAATATCAAAGTCTTTTTTTACTATGCACAACCAGATTAGTGCCAAATATTTAATTAGCTTAACAAACCACAGATGGCTTTTACCACGTTATATCGACTAATTAAAACTGTAAGTAAATTTAGTAACATGCTAGAAAGCTACATTTAAAACGCAGCCTAGCGACGGAGTCTGAGCAAATGAAGGTTAATAAGTGGAAGGGAACGGGTCTCTTCACAGGGTTGTTCTAGACAGCTTTACTGCTCATCACACTAACAGCACCTCTGCCCCTCCGCTGATGTGCCTGCTTACCTGCCTGCCTCCTCAGCACTTCAGCACCAAGTTGTCTCAAAGTGCACTCGGAAAAAAGTGAAGATACCGCAGCGGGGAAGTGTGAATATAGGAATGTCTTGGCGTCTCCTGACTGTGGCATTTCTTCATGTGGCGTTCAGATGTGATGCATGCATGTGAACCGGGGTGTAAGGGGGTATATATTTACAGCTATATGTTTTGTTTGCCGCTAATGATCTCTATGTGAAAGTAGCTCAGCGCCTGGAGGTCCCAGATAACCCGTTTGTGTGATTTTTGCAGAGGCTTGCGGATATTCTGGTCTTATCATCAATCATTAGACTTTCTTGCTAGCTGTTTGAATCAGGTTTGCCCCGCTGCGAACACATTTTAGTGTAACCGGATATGTTTGTGTGTGTGTATGCGCGTGTTGTGTGCGAGCCCTGCTGTGACTGCAGATACAGCAACACTCAGCACTGGACATCACAGCGGGACACTTCCTGATGGAGACTAACAACCATTGTGTGTGTATGTGTCCATATCTGTAATGTGTGTGTGCTGGGAAATATCTAGCGTAGCCAAAGGTGGAGAGGAGGAGTTCTGACATAGTTGGCTACAGTAATCCATGGAATACACACCATCTCTGTGTTTCCAGGTGCAAGGGCTGGTGACTGCTGGTGATGAAGCAGCTACTCGAAGGCAGAAATAGGTCAGAGAGCCTCGGGGCCTAAGAGTAAGGTGTGCTAGCCTCTCTCCTTCTCTCTCTCTATGTTTTCTTATGTGCACCTACTGAAAATGAGTCCATCCTATCCCAAGGCACACATTAGTCTAGCCATGTCAGTGTTCATTAATAAAGCAGCTTTATAGAGAAAGAAATACAACTGTACAGTAGTTTAGATTCCATAGCGTGGTACTGTAGTGGTATATCTACTTCACCACTAGCTAAGAAACTGCTGTATTTGTGTATTTGTACATATTCATCAAAGGGGTCTATATAGTAAGGAATAGGGGTATAGTGAAATATCTAGGCCAAGCTTCAAGATATTTCACTGCTTGTTCACATCACTCACACCGACAGGAAAAAAATACACAAAGGAGTGATGTTGATGAACTACACTTGTGATGTTGATGAACTACACCAGTCTGAAAATGTTCAAAATCATATTCGGATGTAGGGTACTGTAAACAAGCAAATCCAATTTAGACCAATTTGCGCAACTCAAAAACTTAAACCGAAGGGGAAGTGAAATATATTCATACTTAAAAAAAAAAGCTCCAGACTTACTTTCTTACCCTAAATAGGTGGCATTCGGTTTCTAAAATTTGTCATAATTTCAGATGGAGCAGAGGGGCCAATAAAACTCTATGGGAGATTTACAGTTTTTGGAATAAATATCAAAACTTACACTAATCTTGAGCCATATTATCATTTTTGGGGGGGTCGGCTTCACAAACTTGTCATATTAATCTTGTGGTCAGTGTTGCCAGGTACACGGTTTTTCTGTGGAATTGGGCGGCTTCTTAAGAGCTTTTTAATATTATCCATGAGTTTGGGCAGAGCTGTTTCCCATGTAAAACGCACAGATTTTTAGAAGAATCCTACTGATAGTCCTGAATTTTGGTGATAAATCTTCATATCCAAAGCCATCAGCGCTTTGTGGAACTTTTATTTGTGTGAGAGAGAGTGGATGGGGCGGGTCTTTGTCATAAATATGTTCTGCGGGTTTTGGGCAGTTTTTCACATGCTGTTGTGCGGGTTTGGTCGCTGAATTCTGGCAACCCTGCTTGCGGTTTAAAGTCCTTTCAACTGACAACAATTACATTTTTGTGATTGAATCCTGGCACCACTTTCTGAAGCTACTGGGAAATTATATTTTCACATTTTTTTTATTTATGTTGATTGAAGAGAGGATGTGGAACTTTGTGCCAGTTTTGTTGCATGTTGTTGGTCCAGCAATAACTAAATATTAATCATAAATCAATCCAACAAAACTGCAAACTCCAGTTAAATTGTCCCATACATTGATACATTGATCATGCTGAGGGGGTTCTACGTGTATCTTTATGGCAAATGTTCAGCAGTTACCTTGGTGACACAATACACACATTAGCAAACACAGCCAAATAAAAGTCTAAAAACCCAAAATGCAAAATGGATTTAAACAACACATTGTCTGGAGCCTTCATTCAATACGAGCATACATTCATACATCTGGGACTTGTTTAACAGCACAAATCAGCTCACCTGTTTTAGTTCCAGCTAAGTCAGTTCTTTATGGTCAGATTGTGTTAAAACAAAGATCGGATCCAAGTCTAACTTGGGTAAAAGAGTGTCAGACAGAGCAGAACCTACAGTTAGCATCACAGGCTCGGCTCTCTTGGGGGCTCTATTAAAATTTAATCTGAGCTTCATTTCAACGCAAACTGACCAGAAAGAGCTGATTTAGTTGGTACTAGAGCAGGTGAGCTGATGTGCGCTGTTAAACAAGTCTCGCACACATACAATTACAGGCACAAGGTAGCTAGCATTAGCCAAATCTTTTTTAGTTTGTCACACTCACCTTTTTGCTCAAAATCAAACACCTAAACAGGACCATAAACGCTTGCACTCATCACAGGCTCCTGAAAATGCGTTGTTTACATCCAATTTAACAGACAATCTTAAAATTTATCCCGCTGTGTTTGATAATCTGTCCATTGTGTCTCCATGGTAACTTCTGAACATTCCACCATAGATAGATACAGGTAGAACACCCCCAGCGCGATGTCAAGCATCAATACCATGTTTCAACTATGGCACAGAAATGGCTGATTAGACCCAAATTGTTGCTGATGGAGGCTGTCTGGTCTGAAGCCACACAACACTCTTAGACCACCCCCAACTACTGCATTCAGAAGTGGGATTATGGCCGAGGTATGGGAATGAGGCTTACCTGCTAGTCCCCAGTCCCTTAGCAGAGCCGAGATTAGCTCCCTACATAAACACATTGCTGTAACTGACTAGCAAGGATTAATGAAAGCAACGGATACAGAGGGGGTTTAAAATTCATGTGTTTGTGTTGCTTTGAAGCTGTCTCTATCCAGATATCCTGGGTAGTAAGTAGTTTTCAAACTTTCAAACTTATTAAGGCCAGATTAGTCAGCATATATAAATCAACAAGACAAACGGTCCAGTGTAGCAGTCCTCCATTTTTACACTTGAATCATGCCACACTGTTTACTTCAAAGTTGGCCCGGTGTCTGTCAGGCTGGGGCTATTTATTTGTCAGAATCAATAGCGATATTTGTTATTGTGTTTACTTGTGAGTTCTGCCCTGTCAGGAGTCGCCAGCTATTTGTTCGTCCAGAATCAATATTTTGTTGCATCCGTTACACCTGTGAAGCCAAACAGCTGCTATCACAGAGAATAAGATGTTATGTAACAGATATGAAGTTACAGTATGTGTAGGACGGTGATTCAGTGCTGGCTTGTGTGTGAATAGCTTTCAGAAAAAAATCTGGGAGATCGGGGAGAAGGCAGTTGATTGGCTGTGGCTCATTTGAAGCACAAGTTGGAGATGTAATTGGTCTCCTGACACTTGCACACACTCACAGGCTCATTGTCTGTTTTTTCCATGCCTTTGAACACATCAGAATGCATTATCTCTAGAACAAAGCATGTGTGCTTGGGATTGTGTTGATTAGTCAATTAGACTACAGGGATAAGGAAACTCGGGTGGAGCTCATTATTCTAATGTCTCATTAAGTCCCAATTCAAATAACGGTGGTGAGACCCCCGCTTTTAATACTTTACCTTGTGGAACGTGGGATTGGACAGAAACAAACACCAGAGCTCATGTGGTCCATGGACTTGGTATGTCTTATTTTAATACAGGGGCTTTTTCAAATTTTCACAGAATAAAACCATTTCAATACCAACTGTAACCCTCCTTCACGGGCTCATCAATTCCAGGAACAAGGGAACCTGCAGTGAATGGCATGTTTGTGAAAAGTATTGGAACTCAACAGAGCACTGATGAACCCTTTTGGCAAAACTTGCCCATGCCCATCTCTGTCTATTATGTACAAAAGATGGCTGTCCTTCAGTGCTCTCTGTTGTATGCATTTCCTGACCAGATGTGAGAATAAAGTACAACCCACTGGTTTATTGGACAGGATGGATGTAATTGTGAACGAAGGTGAAGAAAAGGGTCAGTCTGATTTCAGCCTTGCTGATGTTTGAGGAGCAGCAGACTTGTTGGTTCTGTCATTGACCAGTCTGAGCTGTAGAAACAGTACATGTTGTCCTAAGACCAACATATATTAGCACATTGACCCTGGACAAAAACTAACCAAAACACACATTGCGATGGTTTGTACTTGTGTATATTGCTGCTAAAACACACACACGGGTCTCCACAAGTTGAGCCAGAGGCTTATCTACTCAGGCAAGTGCTTCTAGCCCCCTGACCACCACGGTTTCCCGAGAACAGTCCTTAGGCTGCTACAGGCTCATTTCAGTAGGATTAACTTTCAGGTCTGTCTGTTGACTGTAGTTTTATTCTTAACCACACGTTTATTTCACATACTGTCCCCAGTCATGAGTTCAGCAACCTGCAAAAACGCATTATGGGAACATACTCGTCTATCGTGGTTTCAAAGGAGAAGAACCAGGAACCAGTTGAGACACCAAGTTCTGGTCAGATTTGCTGGTGGACACTGCTTTATATCTATTTCAAGGGAGGAGCTGACTACACACCTATTGTTTACAGTGTGTACAGTACTGTTTGCTAACTCTTGTCCAGTTGACAGAATGGAATTTTTCTTTTGCTTTGGCTCATACCTGGACGACAGAGGGATTACACAGACATACGCAGCAAATATATTTTTTCTTCTGATAAACCTACAGCAAAACTCCAAAATAAGATCATCACTCTAAAATCTGTGTTTGGTCTCTGGATACTGATGATCTGTCAAATATTGGGTCAGGCAGCTCAGTTGTTGTTCATTATTTGGCTGTGGGAGAGATGAAGAAATCTCTCATCACAAAGAAACGTTACAGCTATACGCACCGGATACAAAGCAAGCGTTTTCATCTCAACTTTCATGAGAACCTACTTGCTATTTATATCTCATCACACAGGCGGGAGATCTGACAGCCCCGCCTCATTCCAACACCGCCCGTTAAAAAAAAATTAAGCAATCAACGCCAGTGTCTTCTGCTCAAGTGCCTTGCTAATGTCCCTGACGGCTCACGTACATATAAAACAACTGGCAAAGTGTCATCTCGCTAAGACAGGCTTTGGCAAATCAAAGACCCAAGGAGCTTTTTATAAATATGAAATTGACAAAACATTTGAATAATAATAATAATGATATAAACAGATTTTGGTAAGTTTAACAAAACGCGTTGTGAGAGGTTGGTGAAAACTGAGTGTGAAGGGAGGGGTGGGAAAATACACAAAGGAACAGGCGAATCGAAGGGAAAAAAGGAGCGAATCTCACCGTCTGACAGGTGGCACACTTTCACACACTCTTTGTGTTGATACACCGGTAACTAATAATAACGTTGTTCGGAAGATGATGTAAGGCTGCAGAAAGATGTTTAAGCTCGCAACAAAATGAATAACAGGCTAAAAAAGCACAAAATGAAATGTCAAACCTGTTTTTGTCAAACATGCAAAATAAACATAATTAAAAAGAAAAGGAGTTCATACCTTTGTCTTGCTTCTACAATAGTTGTGTTAGTAGTAGTAGTACTAGTAGTGCTGTAGTATTGTATTCGTAAAATTAAATAATTAATATACAAAAATAGTCAGTGTGTAAAACTAGTAGGAGTGCTGCCCCTAAAGGTGGGGGTTTGTCACTACATCGGGGTCCAGAAGAGGATGGATTTAGTGTGCGACACAGTGTGTTTTCCATTTACTCATAAAGTAGCAGGAGTAGGACTAGTTGCTATTGCAGAGATAAAATACTTAGTTTTTAACAGTACTTGAGTCCAAATTCAGAGTACTAATTCATTTGTATATATATTTTTTCTTGCCCTAAGAGCGCTGCTCTTTTAATGGGATTGGTCTAATTACTGTGTTTTCGGCTTGTTGTCTTGCCTGTGGGATCCCTTTGCGCTGCCTCCTCTCTCTGCTGTGCCTGCAGGAGCCTGGTGAATGTGAAGATCAGAGGACCTATAAGAAACACTTCTAATGGAGTGTCTCTTTAGGCAACAGCTCAACTTCTCTCCCACTCACAAACTTTTCCTGGAGCGGTGCGCTCGACCTGCCACTAGTACACTGCACACTTCCTGTGTGTTTGCTGGTGCTGCAGACCCCAGCGTGTCGAGCCCATAGGAAGTGGAGCAGAGAGGGGACACTCCTCGCTTTTCAAACGCTTTCCAAACGCTTTCCAAGGATATCAGCCTAATTGCCTTCAGAGTTGTAAAGGCTTTTTCAACAATGCACCTCGTGGAAATAGTGCTGCCTTTAAGTGAGTGAATTGCATTAGTTCACAAGTATGTTTTCATTCCTTACTTTTCAAAATGTGTCTACTGTACCCACTGCAGAAAACTTGAGTATGTTTAGTTGTTGATATGATTTCTAGGTTTTATGGAGGCTAAGTCTAAACTTGTTGTTGACTTGCTTTTGCAGGGAATGGTCTGTTATGGATAAATGGGGGCAGGGGGTGTTACACTTCTAATTGCTAATACATAACATACTTAGATTCACCAAAACCAACTTATTAACATAACTTTATATGTTTCACTTTCGGTTTTGATGCTCTGAGTCTCTGCTCCTCGCCCTCACAGCCCTATAACAACCTATCACAACACAATCAACATGCATCCCGCTAATGAAACTACTCCACATCGCATCAGGTTTGTGAAGTTGTAGTGCATTGTGTTGCATTGTGCTTTAGTATATTCATGACAAACTGTTGTGTGGGAGCGTGGGTGACATAGGCTTGTGGGCCGAGGCTTGGACAGAATGAAACGTACTGCTAACCATAAGAAGGGTTTGAATAGTGCCTGGGAGAGATCACTAAATTACTCAAACATGCAAAGATGAAATATAAAATCCCTTCAGCCATGTTTTAGATGAGGGAACGTTAAACTGAAATACTGTTTTAAACTTGTTATAGAGATATAAAGCTGTGTGAGAATGATCTTTGAATGAAAAGTCAGAATGAAACAGTAAACCAACAATGGACCCAACTCATGAGTCTTTTTCGATATAAATACTCAAATGTACTAACCTCACACTTTTGAAATAATCTGATTGCAGTGGTCACTTCAGCTTCAAAATAATTTGCTTATGTCCTTCTAGTATTGTACTGAATGAATGTATTGAATGATTTAACTTGTATAAGCCTTGTATGAGGAGCAGTACAGATGGAGGTGTGAAGTGTCCTGATAGTACGGCTTCTCTGATGGAGGTTTTCTCATCCTTCTCACTCGGCATGTGTGAGTTGACTTGTCTCCCACAGTTACACAGGACGTTCTCAGTTCAAGATCATTTACACTTTTTCACCGGCATCCGCTCCTGCTGAATTGGCTTTGAGGAAACTCGTCTATGTGTTGTTCAGTGTTACCGTCACCAATCTATTTGTTATTTCAATTGTTTGTGTCATGCGGCGTATAGCTTTGGTTTAAATGAATTGCTCGGTGGAGTCCCCTGTTTAGATACTAAGTGGTGATGCTGTGGTAATAGTTTAAATTTGCCATGCTTGTAGTGGCTCTACTTTTAAAAAGTCTATATTTAAGTAGAGAGTATTTTTTGATGAAGTAATCTGTTTTACAATGATGACTTCTGAGCTTTCTGGACAGTGATATCTCACGGTTTCCATATTATGTGTAACTAGTATCTGATTTCATAACAACTGCGCAACTATCCTTAAAAACCTTATGGCCTTACCATTAACTACAGATAGAAGGAATTCTTGGAAGCTTAAACAAAGCTTTTAACTTATGTTCTAATGGAAGATAGGGGTAGGATTTAATACATATTCTTATTCCCACTCCTTTTCGAGCTTGTATAATTTGTGGGATGTGCTTTGGGTGTGTCTGATACGTGTGCTCGGAATGAATAAATAAATACATAAAAATGAATAAAATTAATATTTAGGTGAATTGGTTGGCTTTGCCTCAAGTGGAGGAGTTCTTCTTAGGGTCTTCTTCACGAGCGACGGAGAGTGTGAGATTGACAGGTGGATCGGTGCAGTGTCTGCAGTGATGCGGTCACTGTATCGTACTGTTGTGGTAAAGAAGGAGCTGAGTTGAAAGACAAGGCTCTCTTCACTGCTCAGTCTACAACCCCAGCCTCACCTATGGCTTTGGGTAATGACCGAAAGTACAAGATTGCAGATACAAGCGGTCAAAATGGGTTTCCTCCGCAGGTGACTGGGCACTCCCTTATAGATGGGGTGAGGAGCTTGGAGTAGAGCTGCTGCTCCTCCACGTTGAGAGGAGCCAGCTGAGGTGGCTCAGGCATCTGTTCAGGATGCCTCTGGACGCCTCCCCCCATCCTCTCCTTGGCACTTTCTCTGCACAAACTCAGAAAAGCACCTTGGCCTCTGACATCATGGTAAATAGTAAATGGTTGTCCGCCCGCAACCCGCGCTGGGTCGCCGGGGCAAAAAATATATTTTTATATCACGCTCTTGCACCACCTTCAAGGCGTTATACATCAATGAACCACTCACCCATTCACACACCAGTGTACGCAGACACTGGGGGAAAGGTGAGTTAAGTGTCTTGCCCATGGACACAACGATGGCAGCCATTTATGGGAGCTAGAATCGCACTGCCAACCTGTGGTTTAGTGGATCTGACTGCTCTACCAATGATATTTATGTCAAGAGCGGGATTCGAACCGACAACCTTGATGAGTTGATGAACACACCGACTGAGCTACTGTCACCCCTTCATGCACAAATGACAGAGCTGACTGTGCTTCAAAACTGTTTTTTTGATTTCAGATATACTTTTACCCTCTACGTCTGTGTTTCTTAACTCTTAAACCAAGCCCAGAGGAGAGAGATGCGGTTTCCCTGCTGAAAATGGAGGAGCCATTCCCAAGTAGTAAGTGGCTCTGTATCAAAGCATCAACCATCCTGCAAAGAGATTCCCACCTCACCACCAAAGCATCATTCTGTACTGTAAAACTTTAAAGCAGACCTGTTCTGCAAAATCAACTTTTCAGAGCTTTGAACCATGCTGTAGTCGTTTCCCCTTCTCATTTACTCACTTGAAGTTGTATCTGGAGTGAGTCTTGTATGTCTGAGCCATATTTAATCACTTATTTTCAAGACTTTCAATTTCAATTTATTGCAGCTCAATCCCCGTTTTCCCCACCACAAGCACACCCCCACTGCTCTGTCTTTAGCCCTGGAGAACCCAAGAACCCTTTTCTTATTTGGAAAATTATGAACATTGCATTAAATTACTGCCAAAAGTTCACTGAACATTGACAATTTTAACCCTTTATTCACTAATTTAGGATCGGGGCCAAATTTGACAAATTTATCCAAAAATAATATAAAATGTACTTCTAGACATTCTGCAAGCTATTACTAAAAAGATTAACAATTTTACCAAAAAAACACCAATTTTGTTCCAGCTCAACAAAACGGCATATGGTCAGCCATTTTGTCACTACCACGCTGGCTCATTTTAGTTCAATATTCATCCACTAGGTGTCTCTATGCAGGGCCAGAAGTGGCACTCTGGGCTTTTTGAATTTTTTAATTGAAATTTGGCATATATATTTTTTTTGTTGTTCATTTTGGGTAGCAGCAATTAACTGCGGCCAAATTTGACCCAGTGGGTTCTCCAGGGTTAAGATTCAGCAGTGTTAAGTAGTAAGTTTTTGTACTAGTGTGATGTGCAGCTATCCATAGGAGGAGCCGACAGCTACACGGCTCTTTGTTGTGATGAAGTTTACAGCAAAGTCAGTTCCCACTGGGCAGTTTTCTAACACTGAAGTTTCAGGGTTTCAGAGATTAGAACTATATAGCAGACATAAGCACGATAGGTCTTCTTTAACCTTTACTTTGTAGTTTTTTTAATAATCTTTGACTTAAAATCTTGCATACATTCTGTGTTGTTTTGCCGGAGTAACACTTTCTTATTATAGACAAAATGCTAGTGATAAATGCCTTACCGGTATCGAGATAGATGACTCTGTTAAAGCTGTCTCTTCATTTATCATGGCCTACTGAAATGACTTTTATCTCCAGTAAACTGTTCACTGAGTTTACCCTGAGCTTCAAACGTTTGGGCTTTTTATAGTGGAATAATTAACAACGATTTCATCCATTTCATTACTGCAGTAACCGTTGTAGCTCTGATTAATTACATTTCTTAAATTGTGATCAGTCATTCTGCTACTTAGAGGACATTAATCTCGGCAGACTCGGCCCTAACATTTGTTATTGCTGTGACTGCTGTATTATTTCACATTGTCCTCTAGCTCAAAGAAGAGAAAACCATCTTTTATCTCGGTGAGCAGTGAGGCTGAAAACAGCAAGGGATCTTATTCAAAGTCCAAAAGGTTTTTATCATCAATTAAACACAAAATGCAATGTTAAATGTCATGATGCTTTTGTGAAATATTGCATGGTAGGAGTGAGATGTGGTCTGCTGAAAAGTACTCAAGGTGCAAAGTATTCAAATCGGAGACAGTGTGTGGCCACGATGTACATGGAAAACATAGCATATTTGTTTAGTATTTGCAAATGATATGTCCCATTATTTCCATGTCCCTTTTGGTACATGGGTAAGTTTGCCTGTCTCTCACTTAACTATATTTTCAATCAAATGACCAAAGTGCGATGGGCTTTTTATCTAAATCCTAATGTGATCTATTTAAAGTAAACAAAGGGAAAAGCATATTATTAATGGCAGATAAAAGATACCGTATGTTTTAATATGCCTATGAGTCATAATAATTGCTCTGTCTGTGACTGTCCCTGAACAAGCCCCAACATATCTGATATGATAATACATGCAATGATTTTACCATTAGTCCTAACGAGTACTTAATGATAATGGTATAATTTAAGATAAAGGCTTTTGTGAAGCATTTTTATCAGGCTAATGAGCAACATGGAAATGGTACAGAAGATGGATGATTGTTACACAGTATTTACAGACGGTGCTTCACCTGTTTGCACTGATCCATCGCTACAAGTTATGTTTAAAGGTCAGACAGTGGACTCTTGTGAGGTTTAAGTCATGTTATAATGTTGTTCCCTCCTCAAAAACAGACCTGGAGTTGTGTTTTGTTTCATTCACATGTTTGAGTAACACTTTAATCTGTTTGCATCTCATACATACAGATTTCCACAGGTCTATGTCATTCAGTGGCAATCAACAAAGTGTTCCTGTATATTTATAATCTACAGACTCGTTCTGATAATTTCCACGCTCAAGTTGCTTCACTAAGATTTCAAAGCTCAGTATGACTGTCCTGGATAAACAAAAGGTACATTAAATAAACACTTCAAGCTGCTGCTGTTGTTTTTAAACCAGGAATATACTGCTAAATTCTGATGACAGAAATCTACTTCTAATGTTCCGTGTTTTGTATCTCCAGAGCGGAATTACTTTATCCATACATCCACTTGCCAGAGGATTCACAATTTTGAGGATTTTGATTTTGGTTTTTGGGTCATCCATAGTTTCCATGACAATAAATCAACATCAGTCAATAGAGGTTTATTTGGAGCACAGCTGTCTGTAGGCTCTAGGATTCAAGTTCAAAGTAAAGTTGTTTTATAAGTAACCAGTCCCCATCTAAGGCATTAAAGGTCCTGCATTATGCAAAATGGACTCTTACCAGCTTTAAGCCATGTTATAATGTTGTTACCTCCTTAAAAACAGACCAGGAACATTATAACATTATAGAAAATACTGTAATATGGGTCCTTAAACACATTTGATATTAAAACATGCGTATCATTGATTCACTTGGGATAATCTGATCAAGCAAGGACTCACTCTTTGCTGGCCCAGTGAGGATCGAAGAAGTTCAAATTGAACTCAAATTAAGCTAGAAGAAATACCTGATCAAAATATGCATTATTACTGTGCTAAAAAAATCAGAACAAGTCTAGTGGAAGTTTTTAGACCATAAAAATAAGAAGAAGCGCTTGTATCACCAGTGGATATCTGGTAATATTATTTTCTGGTCCATTAATATAGATTTGAATGTCAGTAAACTGTGTAACAATGAATGACATTTAAAAGAGTGTGAGCCTTTGGCCTGGAGGAACCAGAAACACCCCGTGCACAGAGGACAGAACACGTAAGTGCATTTCCCTCTTGTTCATATTGCACCTTAAAGAGCCCAAATATACAGGATCTACATTTCTGATCTATGTTATAATGGTGTTTCCTCATCAAAAACAGACCTGGAGTTGTGTTTTGGTTCTTTTAGACATGTTTAACACACAAATCTTGTATATTTAGTTCTTCTCTCAAACAGAAAATGCTCAAAATCCACCTTGTGATGTCGGGAGGTAATACAGGAAGTGTTGTTTAAACTGCAAAACACAACTCCAGGTCTGTTCTTGAGGCAGTAACAACATTATAACATGATCTAAATGTCACAAGACTCTATTTTGTGTAATATAGGACCTTGAAGCAAGCTGTGTAATTTCTCATAGATTTCAAACATTTAATATTTCTGTCTTTAGATTGGCACAATGAACAATACCACTAATGAATCCTGTTCCACGCCACCTTTTTGCCACTCTGAGGTGCCCTGGGTGATCCATGTTGTGAGCGCAAGCATCCACCTCCCTCTGAACATCTTCATCCTGTGTTTGATTTGGTCCAGAAAGCTCTTTACTCCGGAGTTCTTTCCTCTCATCATGGCGCTCTCTGAGGTTGTCATCTGTCTCCATAACATCGTCTTAGTGTTAAACGTTTTCTTTCCCCACCCTTTTCTGTCTTTTGGTGAGATCTTTCTTCTTGGTTTCATCTTCACATGTCGACCGTGGCTCCTCATGCTGATCTGTTTTGAGCGCTTCCTCGCTGTAGCCAAGCCTGTATTGTTTATGAAATATAGGCACATAAAATACAAACTGATTCTGTCCGTCTTCATTTTGTTTGCTACAGTTCTGTCCGGTCTTGGAATAATCTTCTGGGAACAGATTTTTTTCAGGATTTTAACAGCAGAAGTCATAGTGATTTGTTGTATGATTTTGTTTTGCTGTTTCTCTACTTTGCACATTCTTAAAAAACCTCGTCCAGGGGAGAAGCTTGAATCCAGAAACAGAATGAACATTGTCAAACTAAAAGCCTTCAGGGTTATATTTATTATAACAGTGTCAGTTATTCTTACATATTTCCCTATGATTTGTGTTTTACTACTTGTTGGAAGAATTCCAGGAGTTTTGTTGAACAAAATAGGAAAGTTTTGTTTTGCATTTACGTCCAATTCTGGACTGGCCCCGTCTTTGCTTTTCCTCCAAAGACATAAGAAACTGACCACATTTGTCAAGTGCTTGGAATGATTCGAGGTGTCAACTTCTCTTGACTCAGACGTTTGTCAGATCAAGATTTTGGTGACTCGCGGTGGTGCACTCACACTCAGGACCTTTTAAAGGAGCATCAGGTTTATAAAACATATTCCAAACGTCTCAAGCAACTCTCCACCTGCATATCTATAAAGCGAGGACGGCAAGTTTATTTGTATAGCAGAATTCATACACATCAAAGTGTTTTACAGAATAAAATAACAATACAAACATAAATAATCATCATTAAATTAACATTAGAGACATTTAAAAACATAGAAAATTAATGACCTGCAAAAACCTGCAATATTGTAACATTTTTAGTGTGAACAAATTTGACTCTTTAATTATGTAACTGCGTTTATTTAGCCATGGACATCTTATGTTTAGGTCTGAAGATTTGTTTCTTTCTTGCAGTGTTCCAACTTTATTTTAGACTTTATTTTTAGCGTTGTTGAACTATACTGTAGAAGGCTGACACTCTATCCATATCTTGTATTATTATGATGTGTTCAGTCATAATAAAAGTACTTTGACAGTTCCACGTCTGTGTGATGTATAACTTTGCATGTTGCATGTAGCTTTGTAACAGATCGGGGATGCAGTGGACTGGTAACATTCCTGTTGCTTCCACACTCACAATGGAGCGAGAGTGCTTTAATGTGGTATTTCTCACACTTAGGACTGTGGCAGAATTTGTGAACATTTTGGACTTGGTGAATCATGTTCCTGTTTTGTTAACAGTTTGAACAGTGACTATACAAGTGCTCATTTGAATATGCAAATCACAACTACAACATTTACATATTTTCTCTAAATACTGTCATTGTCTAATAATTACAAAGTCGCTGATTAATTCGGTTTAAATGCAGTTAAGGAATATTTTAACCTAACAAAATGAGGCAGAAGCTGGACTGGTCCCAAAATAACAATAATAATAAAAAATAACTACAGTAACAGACATGGCAAATCATGTTTCTACAGGTGACACACTGAAATAATCAAGATTAAATGTGTAAGTGTATTAATTAAAGGACCTATATTACGCCATTTTCTGATTTGTTATAATGTTGTTTCCTCATCACAAACATCACACGCAAAGCCTCCATTTTATTTGAGTTCTTCTCTCAAACAGAAAACACTCTGTTCCACCTTGTGATGTCATCGTGTGGTAATACAGGAAGTGCTTCACTGTGTTTTTAAACTCCACACACCCTCACTAGAATCATTTGGATGATTTCAGCCTTGGAATTTCTAATCTGTATTGAATATTTGCATGTATGGCCAAATATGAATGGGGTTGGTATAAAATGTATTGAATGGGCCAAACTGACTGAAATAATAGGAACTGTGCAATGAGTGGAATGTGCAATATTTTGATGGTGCAATAATGAGAAATGTCCAACAAATGTAGTGTACAGTTTTTATTTTTACCCTTTTTTGACCACAGCCTTGGGATTATGGATGGGAATTGTCTATAATCCAGTGTGTTTACACGCATGCTGTATCATAATCGTTCATTAACATGCATTGTCCCAATCGAATAAATAAATTAAAGCTAAAAGTCAGCTGTAACTTGAAAACTACCACTTCATGACATCACAAGAACAGAGGACGAGAGGAACAGAGCATTTTGAGCCTTGGAGATGCACACAGACTAATAATAAAGGATTACTCAAACATGTGCGAATGAAACAAAACACAACTCCTGGTCTGGTTTTGAGGAGGTACCTGCATGACAACACGACTTAAAGCTTACAAGGTGTCAGTTTTGTGTAATATTCAATTCAGTTTATTTTTGTAAAACCCAAAAATCACAACAGCAGCAGTCGCCTCTTAGGGCTGAACATGAGAAGTGATTTGACCAACAGAAAGTTTGAAAATCAACATTGAAAGAGAAACAGACCAAGCAAATTAATCAACAGAAAAACAACTAAATGGAGAAGTGTCCCAACATCCCCTGTCCTTAGACCCTCCTTCTCGACATGGAAAACTTAAAAAAAACAAAAACCCAGTGGGAAAAAGAGAAACCTGGAGGAAAACCACAGTGAAGGAGAGATCCACTCCCATGGACTGAACCAGGACTAAACCAGGACTGAACCAGGACTAAAACAGGACTGAACCAGGATTAAAACAGGACTGAACCAGGACTGAACCAGGACTAAAACAGGACTAAAACGGGACTGAACCAGGTCTAAAACTGGACTGAATCAGGACTGAACCAGGACTGAACCAGGATTAAAACAGGACTGAAACAGGACTAAAACAGGACTGAACCAGGTCTAAAACAGGACTGAATCAGGACTGAACCAGGACTGAATTAGGACTGAACCAGGACTGAACCAGGACTGAACCAGGACTGAACCAGGACGGACAGGCTGCAGATGTGTCCAGGACTAATGCACATCCATTTGCAGATAGAGTTCAAGTCTGTAGAGCCAGAGCCACTCGACTAAGGGACAGAGATGGGCCGACCCACAGCAGGACGTGAGCCACCCCAGCCAGGCACCTACCAATACAGCACCTTCTGTTTATTGACTTTTTTACACTTAACATAAATGCTAAACATCTGTAAGAGAACAAAGAATAGCTTGACGAGAGACAAAACCTAAAATTTTTTGGGCCCAGTGTTTAGTCATGAATAAATATTTCTCGTATTTTAACTTGTGCGATTTTAAGTTGTGCGATAAGGCGATGACAGTCAGTACAAGTGTTCGTTACTGTGAATAGTCTGTGTAGGAGAAAGCCCATGTTATGCCGTTTGTCCAGCAGAGCAGTCCGACTTCAAAGGCGGCTGGCGTGGCTGTGTGCCCTGTGCGTCAGCTGACTGGTGTCCCTGTCATGACTAAGACTGAGAGATACACTGTGTGACTGCAGATCCTATAGCCACCACTGCAGCCACCTGCTGGACATGAACGGACTCTTTGTGATTAACACCAACAGCCCCTTAGGTTTCCACTCACGCCTTGTAAACACAGCTAAAAAA
>JAIEZT010000376.1:0-58203 GCA_019594935.1 Periophthalmus modestus | reverse complement strand
ATGCTAAACATCATCATAAGTTTTTGATGTTCAGTCCAGAACTTCACAAGTTTTTCAAAAAAACAGAAGTGACTAAACATTCAGGCATTTGCTGCTTCCACATTGCTGGACAGTTGCAGACAGACACAGAGCAAAAAGTAGCACATTTCAAGTTCCCTCATTATTGTCTGCGAATGCGAACAAACCTCTTTTTCCTGTGCGCCTTTCAAAAGGCCAGACTGCTGCAGTGTGTATGTGCTTCTGAATGAAGAGCTGGGGCTACTTGTATGAGAGCTGTATGTATAGACCCTGTTCAGCTTCGCAGCCTGGGCTGTTGTTGTGTGGATGTCACTAATGCTCTTTGAACTGGCGGCTTTTTATTCAGTTATATCTCTTGGGACTGCAGGGTGTGTGTAGGACTATATAAATACTCTTATATAACATGTCACTTCATCTTATCTGGAGAAAAACTCAGTACCATCAGACAGCTCTAAGTAAAGACTTTGAAATGTATCACAAAATGTCCCTTTTTAGTTCATGACTTGGCATTAAGCTGCATTTATGGCCATAAAAGGCACAAAAGAAACCCTTAGTAATGCATCCAAGGATTTGGCTAGAATGAATGAATAATTAATCAAATGTTTTACAATAGTGCTTGAAATGGATTATAATTCAGCTGCTATTTCAAATAAAGCTTAACTTAATCAAGTCGTGATACATGTTTTGTTTTTTTACAGACAAGCCGAGATGGCAGTATTATAAGGTCAGAAGCACATGAAGCATTTCTCAGCATCTTGTACCATCTACTTGTAGCACCATAATTGTTAGCTTTTTTACAGGTTTCTGATTGGCTGCAGCTCTGCCCCTGACTAGTGACCGCAAGGAACTGATCTAAGAGTCTCTTTACACACAGTGCTCCAGGCTGTTCATTATCTGACTTGCTGAGGGGGTGCTGATTGGTCAATGCGTGAAGAAAAGGAATAAGATAGTACACTGACTGCTTGTTCATATTTTTTCTGTGATGCGATATTTTGCTGGTTTCACTCTACAGTTTTCTATTATCTCATGAATGAGTGTGTGTTTTGTGTGTAGATAAAGGATGCATGATTTATGGTTTGAGCTCATAGTTTAATACTAGGAGCTGTTTTTAGCTCTCAGCAAAGCACCCTTAAACAAACCCAAATCCTAATTTTCACCTTTTATCAACACATACTTTGGCTGCAAAGGAGGAACGAGCAGGAAAAAAAGGGCTTGTTTTCAGAAAATAACATCTTTATTTTATTAATCCTGTGTTTTGTCAGCACACAGCTCTCCCCCACACGTACTGTTCACTGTATATTTATATGTTGAAGGCTTACTCAAAACCTTCAGCTCTGATGGATTTAGTGCTGATTATAGAAGAAAGGCTCCAAAATTCATCCGTCACAGTCTTCCATTGCACGGCCCACTGTCCAAAGACTCGCCCACAAGCACGAGATGAAAATATAACCAGTTTTATTTATGAAAGAAGTTTAGGGAAAAGCAGGGGAGAGAGGTTACTATGAACAATAGGTATCAGTCTGTGTATATATGATGATTCCACCTTTGGGCTGTGTGTGTTTTCTTTTAAGTAGTGTTTCAGTTTTTCACAGATCCACAGCTGGGATGGAGCAGTTATAACTTATGATAAACAGTACTGCTAAATCTGAAAATGATGTTAAAATTCATAATGCATTGTGACTACTAGATATATGTATATTTCATTTTATTATGCAATTTTACACACATTTACCAAATAAACATGACCTTCACTGACCATTTGAGTAGCTTGCTTCAGATGCTCAACAACATTTATACAGAACACACAAGGGCACATAATGTAGTAAAAGTGTTGCTGTATCAGCCATTAAATTCAGATTATGTTTTTAAAATGTATTTTTAGACCGCAACCTCAACCTCAATCCAGTCCACAATTATTATTTTGCCGTTTATCTTTTTATGTTGTATTGCTGTGGTTCCAAAACTGGTACCTTCACGTGGTACATGAATTCATATGCATATCAAACATTCAGAGTCCATTTAACTTGCATTTTGTCTTCTTTTGGGCTTTGTGTTAGTCCTTGTTAAGAACTAGTACTGTAACAATAAAACGTGGGGAGTCCTGTTTTAGACCTGGTTTAGCCCTAATCTAGAGAATAGTCCTGTTGTAAGGTTTGGATCTGGTGGTACTCAGAAAGTTACATATTTTCTTAGATGATACTGCTCTATTGCTGTTAGTGATTGTAGAGTTCACCACAAACCAGCACATACTGTTGTTAGTAGGTGTATGTAGGTGGTCTAAGTATGAGTATAAGTTTATTTACTAATGTGTCTCTGTGGATCTTCATCATAAGATTAAGTGTTTGACATCCTGAGCACTATACATTTTGTCCATCTCTGTTGTGACCTTCACTGATCATTTCCGCAGCAGGAAAATATGTAAAATAAAAGCTGTATGCAGATGTATAAAGAGCGTCAAAGTGAAAGCCAGCTTAATCGTGAAATCATAATATTGAATTATGCACCAGCTTTGCCTTACAGGAATGGCTCTTCACTGTATTGCGCTTTAAATGGTTTTCAATGCTGCATAGTTGAGAGGTAAGCGCTGTGCTAGCATGCCAGTGGTTTCCCATACAAATCAAACGCTTGTAGGTCACAGATGTAATGATATATAATGTCACTATTTATTATCACTTGGCTTCATGTCACACTAGAAGCCTGCTGGGACCTTGAACACACATCATTGTAACACTTTAATATTCATCCATTGACTTTGGCTTATGTCTGTTGCAGATGAAAGTTCAAACGCAGTCTTCTGAGTAATAAATTACACTGGCCTATAGGGGCTATGCGGAGCGGGGGTCTGCAGCTGCGGCCCTCTGTGTGACTGACAGGGAGTTTGTGGATTGACAGAAAGCTGATGCTGTGGGTTTGCTCTCCAGATGAGTCTCCGCTGCTCTGTCCAGATGCGAGAGGGTCTGACAGCTGAGCTCACACGGCGATGATGGTGCCATTTCACTACTCAGCCTTCCAGGTATCATGTATATTTACTCAAGCATGTTAAAATAGTTATTTCTAAAAGTACAATGAACTAAACTAATATTTTCTTAGGTCATACCTCTCTATTGCTGTTAGGGATTCCCGCTGGTTTAGCAGGGAGTTGGGGCGTAGCTACTCAACCTTCTTCTTCATGTATGTTTACTTAAGCATGTTAAAGTAGTTGTTCATAAAGTACAAAAAAAACTACAGATAGAATACATGTTAGAAATGCAGTTTACCACTTTTACAAATATAATCTTGCAGAGTTACCTAGTAGATGTTTCCTCCAGAATAGTATTGGGTGTTAACGAATATTAGAAAGCTTTACTGCATAAGAACTGTTTTTTTCATATATGTGGTGCAACAGTTTAAGATTTTATTTCGATATGTCTCAAATCTCCGGATGCACATTACAACCATTTTCTTTCATATCTAGGAAAATTTTTGTACTGCTTCAGTTGGGCTCAGGGATAATTCAGCTCTTGTTAATTTGTTAGATTTTTTTTTTTGTCTAAATGAAAAAACATTTTTAATTTCACCATGATTATTTTCCAAACTTGTATCTTATTCTGGTTCAGGGGTTGATTTCTCTAAATAGGACCATTTAAGATAAGAGCTTCATAAAATGACTCGCCTGGTCTCACATACCCATTACATGCTAATCATTGCCCACAGTCATGACTTTATCGCTGCATGTGAACATAAAGGTAATGAAGTTGGCTACTCAGAGTTGGAGTTGATGGATAAAGATTTGATGAGAATGACCACTTTAGGGGCAATTAAGTCTAATGTAGATATTGCATTATGCAGTTCTTTGTCTTAAAAAAAATATAAATAAAGAGTAAAGAGGAAGACTTCTTCATCCTCCAGGCATGAAAAGTAATATAACCATCAATTAATCAAGGCACTCTCTTCGAATTTTTACTTGAAAATTATGTACTATCACAAGTGCAAAAACTCATCAGTACTGCATGCCTTTTGACTTATGGACAGAGCATTTGGAGCTGGTCTACAGCTGGGACTGCAGTTCTCCTTCATAGTGAGGTGTCTGTCCTTTCCTAATGTGATAAATAAAGACTAACTCTCACTTTAACAGCCACTTGTTAAGTCTCTATCACTTAATGTGTTTTTTCAGGGTAGCAGATCATGACATGGGTGACCTAAGGGGGCAAACGTTGGTGGGACACTGTGACCATGATGCAGGCCAGGGTAGGTAGTGGAGAGACTCATGCCCTTGTTATGGTGAGTGTTCCTCATTATCTGTCTGATACTCCCTGTGGCAGGTTAACGGACAGGATGGCCTGCCTTTGTCTGGAAGAGTGGAATTGAGGGCACGCCCCTTCTACACTGCATGATGGGAAGGAAGAAACATCATGCTCTAATGGAAACCAATTACCTGAGGTGACACCAAGGTGAGAAGAAGAGAAAAGAATTGTTCATAGATGCCTCATTGTACCTCAAACAGTCCAAAACATACCCAGAAAATCATTATGTTTATTTGTTGAAAGAGATCTTAGATCAGACGAGTTACTCATTTGAACTTTGGTGCTTTGCTTAAAAACAAGTGAAGTGAAAGTCAAATTTATATATGCACATTTAAAACTGACCACTGCTGCCCAAAGTGCCATACAAATGCAATATAAAGTGCAATTTTATAAAACAAAACACGCCCAAATATGATAGAACAATACAAACAAAAGTCAAGTTTGCCAGAGCAAACAAATAGTTTTTCAATGAAAATTTAGAAATAGTTACAAGTTAAGCTTAACTTGAGAGCTACCCACAGCTCTGCTGTGTCCTATTGTGACATTCAAATGGAAGTGAACTTACCACTCAGGTCTAAGGATTAAGAACAAAATCGATCCCACGTAACAGCGCAGGCATGACACCAAGAGACAAGTAACATTTTCAAATGAAATGCAGAGTGGATGGTCAATGATCTTAAGGAGATACTAACTATCTTCTTTCCAGAATAGAGTATATTACAGGGGTGATCAGTGAACTGCATGAGAGATTGTGTTTGTGAGACACGCTCATTGGTTTTACATGAAAACAAGGTCAGTCAATTAGCTATTAAAGCAGACCTTGTATGCTCGACTTTAACCATGTTATAGTTGCTCCCCTCACCATTTGCACTCTTGGAGTTGTTTTTGGAGTGATTGGTGCATATTTGAGAAATCTTTTATCAAGACACCATACTGTTGATCAACACCAGTTTTCTCTCTGCACTTACTTTGTTCTCAAATTTTATTTTCCTAAAGTGTGATACACGTAGGATTTGGTAGCGTCACATAGTCATTTTGGTACAAAGTTCTTTTTTTAATAACACTGCTTGCTATCGTGATGTTGCAGCTATCCATCAGAGGTGCCGACTCTTTGTTGTGTTGACGTTCACAGCCACGTTGGCTCCCATTGGGCATCACTGTGTTTCTAACACGGACTTGTCAGCAGACTTTGTTTCTTTTATTAAGTCATTTTAGATGAATATTGTCCAAAACATTTTACATATAACGTAAGGATCCACAGGTGTCATAGATTATAACTATATAGCAGACACAGTATGTCTTCTTTAAAGGGCCCATATTACACTATTTTCTGTTCTGTTATAATGTTATTTCCTCATCACAAACAGACCTGGAGTTATGTTTTGTTTCATTCACACATGTTTAACACACAAATCCTACATATTTAGACTGAGTTTTTCTCTCAAACAGAAACGCTCTGTTTCACCTTGTGATGTCATGTGGTAATACAGGAAGTGCTTCAGGGTGTTTTTTAAAGTCCACACATCTTCACTATAATTCAGCCCTGGAATTGTCAATCTCTACTGAACTAAGGATAAAAGGTAGCTTTTAACTTGAAAAAGTACCACCTCATCATATCAGAAGGTGGAAGAGCATTTTGAGATTTGGAGATGTAGACACACTAATAATGCAGGATTGATCAAAACTAGGTATGTTTTTGATGAGGTAACAAGACACAAGACACAAGACAAGCTCACAAGAGTCAATTTCGTAAAATATAGACCTTTAAGAGATCCTCACACTTGAAGTTGTCTATGGGGTTTAAGGTAGAGGCCAATTTAAATGTAAAGTATGTCACTATGACTTTTATGCTATACTTAACAACATACATGGATGTTGGGTTACAAAACACCAGGATTACTTTGTGAAGCTTTTCTTTTCTTTTGTTTGATATTCTGATGTAATGTGTGCTGTGAAAAATTGCTAAATATAGGCCTCCTTTTGAGTCAGTTCCTTGTTCTGTTGTTTGAAACCTTCAGAGGGGAGCAGTGGATGACAAGCTCCCATTTTGTCGTGGGCGTGGCGGCTTGTTGTTGAGGGAATGATCCCATCATGCCCTCGGACACAATGGCTGCATGAATGGGACCCCGCTCTCTCTCCATCTTGTGCTTCTGGGGTTGTTAGCGGCTGCACCTCTTCATCATCCTCGCACTGGGCTCGGCTTCACTGCTTCTCCTCTTCCTCTGAGGGCCTTCAGACTCAACGCACAGAGCTTCTCCATCACTGTCAGTCTGCAGCAGCAGCGACAGAGCAGCGGGGGTAAGATCCAACTCTCACCTGAGTTCAATGCACAAGTGGCGGGACAGTGATAGGACATCATTTTTGTCAGTAGTAAACAACACTGTAAAAACTTCAAATACGGGTACTGGTTTATCAGCCCACAACCCTAAACCCTTTTTCAGTGTTAATAATCACTAATAGGTGTATGAATACCTAATTAATCTTACTTTTCAGCCCTTCTGAAAGAGAATGTAAATTATGTAGCAAAGAGAAGGAGCTAAATCCAAGGACACATACACACGCACGCACACAAGTGCAGTCTTATAGCCCCATACATTATGTCCCATGGACAGCAGATAATGGCTCAAAGGCAGGACTCAGAGGACAGCGCTGCACCTATAAACAGTCCCATAATTACACACACCTACACACTCAGGCAGGACCCCTCTGGCCTCATTATTTATATGCTCTGGTCCCACCCATAGGGCCCCGCTCTGCAGGCTGCACTGAGCTAATGACGAATGAAACTCTACCTCTAAATCGCCCTTCACTGTGATGTCACAAGTGCCCATAGGCGTTACCTATTTCATCAAAGCGTCCAGTCAGCTAAAAGAAACACTTTAACAATGATGAGGCAAAAGTAAAGTTACAGGGACTTCATGTTCAACTATGTAATTCAGCTTTAGTCAAAATAAGTGATTTTATTTCATCTGCAAGTAAGTTAGTAAGAAAATGTAGAGCACTTTTCACAGACATGCTTCATAGTAATAAAAGACAGTGTGGGTAATGCCAGAGCTGGACTAGGAGAAGAAAGCGGCTCTGAAACTTTTGGTCTGGACCGGCCTCCTAATCCCAGCAATTCAGAAAAAAACAAACAACAAACTAATTTACATTTTAATGCCAGTTGATATTATAGGCTTTCCTTACTAATGTAATACTTGTGTATAACTTGATTATAACTGGGATGATTTGATCCAAAATTGATTTTTAGATTGTCTCAATAATATTATGGTGTTGTTGCTGGCCTGTTTTTATTGACCTGTGTTTGTTACACAGACCCTAATGCTTTTGCTTTTAATAAGGCAGTGTTATTAATTGTAATTAAATGTAGTTGTCGTTGTTTTTTTACTTTTGATGATCCGTAGAAATTAAATAAATTACAATATTAAATAAATAAGTTTGACTGGTCTTCCTGTAGGACCTGAGTCCGCTTGTGGACGCCCCTGGACAGCAGTGGTCTGAAGTGGCCCCTAAATTTGCTGATCTCATGGTAGATCGTATATTGCGAGGGAATGCTGAATAAAAGCGGGTCACTTAAGCATTACATCAGGGCTGTACGTGGTGTCGGCCACAGGTCTGACAGTGACTGGTGCTCCGGATGGTCAGACCAGCCTGGGGCACAGCTGAGCTTCTCACAGGCCTTCATAAACTGATTCATTGTATTATTTTGTAGTTGTTTGAAAAAAGAGGTTTGTTCAATAGGCCAACAGGATCTATTATGTTGTTCAATATGCAGTAGTTCAATACTTTCCTGTTCATTCGTTGTACTTTGCTCCACTTCTGTAACTAATGAAATTTTTTTCAAGTCAATACACAATCTCTTTTTGAGACGCAGGTCAAAGGTCAAATAAACTCAAATGTATTGTGATTAAAAATATATACAGCTAATAGTTTGTCTTTAGATTAAGATTCGACTTTAATTGTGGTACTTGTGCTTGTGTTGGTATATTTACAGAGTATTACAAGGTGAGATCAGTGCACAGTAAATGAGATGACGAGAAGTTGATGGTGAGTGTAAATGAACTCATTATTGGGCTTATGTTGTGTTTGGTGTGAAATGGAGCCTCCTCAGAGTCCTACAAACAACAGCTGGGACGCACACAGGCCCGGAGGAGCAGATGTGACTTAAACACACATCTTTACGTTTCTCAAAAGCAGCAAATAAAAGACAGACCAGTTGTAATAACAGGCTTGTTCAAATGAGTATCATGTGCAAAGACTTTTCTATAGACCTAAAATGAAATAGATATGTTTTGTTTACATCATACTTTTCATTAGTTTCCTTTACAGATCAGTCGGGTGCTACCTCACAGAGGAGGTGTGGAGCTATTGATGAATTCACATCAAGGGAGTTAGAGTAATTAAAGGTGCTATAAGTGTTCAGTATTTGTTAGAAAATGTATCAAGCCTCTCAAAATTCACATTTATTCACATTACTAAACATGTGTTACTTTCTGTGAAATGCTACTGAATTTGCTGGTCATTTTTAAATACCAGTAGTTAAATCTGCATTACCTGCCCATTAGCTGTTAAAGAAAGCTGTATGTTCAATCTTCCTTGCTTCACTGCAGTGAATAGACTTTCTCTCCTACACCTCCAGCTTAACTGAAGCTGCTCTATTCTCATAATGAGCATCAGAAAGTATGTGCGGCCTCTGCCTCTGTAGTGTCTGTCCAAATCCTCTGTAACACTTCAAAGATCCAGTCTTAACGAAATCTAAAAGTTGCTTCCGTCACTGCCAGTCAGTCAAGGGCAAATGTCTAATACAGATGTTGTTCTATGGTGAGTTTATAATAAGTCTTTTCACTGAAACATTTGTTCATTAAAAATAAGATCAACTTCAAGAATGAGCTAAGTTTCCAAAGCGGAAGGAAATAAACAATTCTTACGTATAATAATAATAATAATAATAATAATCATAATAATAATAATAATAATCATCACCATCATCATCATAATAATGATAACTGATAACACTTTCTCACATTTAAAAAAGTTTGTAAACCCATATTCACCTTGGTTACATCTGTTCGATATCACACACAAAACAATCTTTCAAAGGAAACTAGAAAAAGGAAATATTGTCAAAAATAAACAAATAAATAAGTATACTAAATAAACTTTATATATTAGATATATATCTATTCATATAATTGGCTTTCTGGTGGTACACCACCTGCTTGTCTCCTTGAAGTGTTATTTACCTGAAGTGTTCCACGGTACAGCATAAACTGCATATATTCAATTACAGGTGATTTTATGGCCTAAAATATACTTCGTTTCGTGCTGTCACCTCCTTGTCTCCATGGAGACTTTTTAAGTTTTATGCCATTTGTTGGGACTTTACAGGTTTATCAGTAACATCTCAATGGAGAATAGAAGGTTTTGGATCCTCCTTCTAAAATGTTACGCTGTGCCCCTTTAATATAGTGTTAGGATTAGTTTCAGATGTATATTGAAAAGTCATGTGTTTGGTTGCCTAAAAAGTAGATTGTTTGGCAGCAAGCGGTCACTGAAATGTGGTGTTAATTTCACTCTGATACAAAGGTATGGTCTCGGGCGGGAGAGTTCTGTGTGCAAGTTGTTCATGTAGAGAAAACAGAAAGGGCACCTGAATGACAATGTGATTTGAACAAAGGACACACACGGCTGCTGCTGCTCAGGTGAGACTCACCAGATTCAACCAGTGCTTTCTTCCTCACATCAAAACCCTTTACTACTACTACACAGAATAAACATGCAACCCATTCCTGTGTGCATAAAACAACTGGATTTTTATATTCAATATATTTTTTTTCTACAATGTATTAAAAAAAAAAAAAAAAGAAAAAAAAGGAGGAGGCCCGGGGAAGACCCAGGATGCCTGGGCCCGGGACTTTGTCTCTCGGCTGGCACTGGAACGCCTTGGGGTCCCAACAGAGGAGCTGGAGGATGTGGTCCTGGGGTGAGGGCCAAACCTGGTTCGGGGCAGTCCCTGCTTAGACTGCTGCCCCTGCAACCCGGCCCAGGCTAAGCGGAGGAAAATGGATGGATGGAAGGGGGGGACAAAAATAAATAATCTAACTTGCAGGTAGATGGGATCCAACATTGCTAGTACAGGTTTCAGAATGGTTTAGTCTACTTTTGAATGGGGAAAAATTCTTCAAAACGTTGCATGTAACAGGAAAACGATCTTTTAAGTACAGTAATTTAATGGTTGTAATTAAGTTAATAGCAACAACAGAAAAGGCCATGATCATTTAATGTTTTTTAAAGTGCTAAAAAAATATTGTAAACTGGCTGGACTTGGTCTAGCAAGAAGCACCAGGAGAACTTTGAACTCCAACTTGGGTTCTCACTCTATATAACCGACCAATGCGCACCCGCCTGTCCAGAGAACATGAAACCTCTATGCCAAGTCTATATCAGAAAGACTTTGTCTGTGCAGAATACAATGTGCCCATAGACAAGCCAGGCCCAGTAAACAATACTAAGGCAGTACTAAAACAGCTATTCACTCAAACATACAGGTTGAGGACATTGCTGTTTACCAGTTTAGTGCCACTGTTATGTTTATGTCATCATACTATATTTGCCCTTATTGGAGTTTAAAAACATGCTTTCCCTGTATGAATAAAATTAAAGTGATATTATATAATAAGAACCTTGATGATAATTACTAATTAATACACACACCTTTTGCTGTTGCTAGTAATCTTTAACCATTTGTATGTCTTTTATTTATGTTTGTATGTTTTTATGGCATGTGGCGTGAATGTGCTATTAGACACCTGAATTTCTGCCCAACAACTGACTGAATCTATACCTTTGTGTCCAGTGGCCAGATCCGCTGTGACATTTATTATACATGACATGCCATCTGCTCACTTTTTGTGTCACTTGAACGCAGCCGATCACACTGACAGGGTTTTTGAGTAGAACCTGTTTAATGTCAGTTTTCTTAATGTCTTTGACTTGCACGTTTATATTGCCCCGTAGGACGTACTTAGGAGTTAAGTCAAAGTGACACTTATTATGAAAAAGGAAAAAGGCTGTTAACACTGTTTAACAACTAAAGTTTGTTTCAAAAAACAAACCAACAATTTAACTTTTTGTATATAATTAATTATAATCGCTCGAGAGCAGTTTAAATTGGTTAGTTTAAATTGTTCAACAACTGTGATTTACAAAAAAAAAATAAATAATATTTGCTCAAACTCCAAGGGACTCACAGTTTCCCTAACAATTAAATAAAGGTGCTGCCAAAGAAAAAGGGTTCCATAAAACTATTCTTTTTGTGAACATTGTTTTGGGGTTTGTTCTGTTGAGGAGATTATTGCAGTTTGAAGCTTGTGATGTAGAAGTAAATTTAGACTGAAAACTGCTGCAGTTTGTCTTTGTCTGCGTAGTATTTATTTGTTATATCAGTTGAAAATACGCTTATTTTAAAGCTTTTTGTTTAATTATAATTATCTTTATCCACTCATGTGATTATGTTTCTCCCATTATTTTTCAGGGGGTACAAATGCCAGGTGGTAAGTGGTCATTTATTTTCCTGGTCTTTGATCATTTTGAGTCAACTGGTTATTTCCAGATTCATTTTATGTAACGTCTGTTTTTTTTTTTTTTATTCAGTTGGAGCTGGTATAACAGGTAGTAGGGCACATTAAGAGGAGGTATTATGCAAAATCAACTTTTGGGAGCCATGTTATAGCATTCTTTCATCAAAAACATGCCCAAAAGTGGTTTTATCTGTCATCCATGCATGTTTAAGGGATGAGGAGGACCTCAAAAAATGAAACTGAAACTAGTCCATCCATCCATCATTTTTAATATGTTATGTTGAATATAGCATTTTCAAACATTATATGTATGCATTACCACTTTTTAATTTACAATTTTTTCTCCCCAAAAAAATTAAATTTCAATTTAAGCATTGAAATCAGACTATTAATTCTGTATGACTAAATCAACAACCAGTAGCCTAGTAAAAACACAAATTATACAGTGTAGGCAGTACTTCTTGTTTACAATGCGTAGGCATTTTTACGAGAGCTCGTTGGTTGGTTTGTAGCACCTTGTAAACATGCTTTATTGTCATTTTGCCGTTGATAAAAATGGATGGTAGTAGTGTCAGTGAATCACAGAGAGTGGATCGAGTGGATGATCCTGGACCTTTCAGGCTGCTTTCAGTCACACATAGTTTGCGTTTTACCGCAGTCAAACTCAACCCTTGGTTCTATTGGGTCATCAGCAAAAGCAGTCTTTACAGCTCGTGCCTTTGGTGTCCCCTGGCTGGACTGACTGATCTCACAAAACATGGGTGCCTTTACTGTTTTGTGTCTCTAGGCAATTACATAGGGTGATGAGGAAAACTGTGACTGATATTGTAGGATTTAAGATTTACAACTGGCAAAACCCGTAGTGCTATAGGGTCATCGTGCAGAAAGGCAGTATTAGCTGGGAAATGGGGAGGAATTTCATGCGTGGTGTTTGGGAATGAATTGAAACCTATAGCCATGGTATTGACTTTCTGCTCCGTCCTGCTCTTTCTCTTGTAGCTTTACTGTTTTGTACTAGTGTTTCTTCTGGCTCTGTCTGATAGGGTTCATTCACAGATGAGGGAGAATAAAGTGGTGACCTTTCACTTCTTGGTTTAACTTAAGCTGCTACTCAGAATGTTTGTCTGCCTGCCAGTTGGAGGTGGCACC
Organism: Periophthalmus modestus; assembly: GCA_019594935.1. NCBI lineage: Eukaryota > Metazoa > Chordata > Actinopteri > Gobiiformes > Gobiidae > Periophthalmus > Periophthalmus modestus. The sequence goes on along the minus strand of JAIEZT010000376.1, from coordinate 45,173 downwards.
CCAAAATTTGTGGCAGAGACAGATTACCACTGGCCACTGTTTTTCTTCTCAAAGTGAGATAGATAGAGGGAAAAAAATACATGCGTTCCTCAGTCAGACGGTTTTCCAAATTCAGCATACACTGACTGATAGTTGATATTTTGCAAATTGTGACAATGCATCAGTGCCTTCTGCATTTGACGACCAATTATTCAGTGCTTCTGGGGCCACCTGTCAGTCGCAGCAGTGGAAGGGCCGCAGCGTCTAGGGGACCCTTCTCCACGTCTTGAGCTATAGGTTTATGTTCTGGAGTATATAGCTGGAGGATGAATCATGTTTTGGAGTTTTTTTCTTGCCGAGAAGGAGGGTCTAAGGACAGGGGATGTTCTGGGAAAGTTCTCCATTTGCTTGTTCTCTGTTTGTTAATGTGCTTGTCTGTTATTGACCATTGTCTGTGAATTGCATGAATTGAATTTAACTGAATTTTAAGTTGAAAGAGGAGCCCAAAGGCCCAAAGAAAACAATGTAATCTCCATACACAAACAGTGATGTGTAGCTCATGAATACAGCTGAGGGATGATGTCCCTGGAGACCTGGACATAAAAACCTGATCGACGATGTTGGTCACACACGAGCCAATCAGGTGAGAGGATCAGGTCCAGACTTCACACCTCCTCATCCCTTGTGATCATAATTAGACCATATTTCTAAACAGAGCAGGAGAGTGATGATAGGTTTTACTGTGATGATGTCACGTCAGATAGTGATGGATCGACAGAAAAAAACGAAGACTGTTAGTCCTTGAGGAAGAATGTTTAAATAATGACAGAAATTTGCATATGAAGTGTTGTGTTCACTGTCTTCATGGGCTCCTACATCTGTAGCCTCACTTCAACTCCACAGCAATAAGAGAGAGCTTCACTCTCTTCAGGGCTCAATTTACCTGCAGTAAATTAAACAAATGAAAACCACAAACATGCAGGTAACCGGGTCACTGGGTCCTGAAGGAGAAATCCTCATCAGTCAGAAATATATTCTCATTTGCAAATCTTTTAATGCCGGAATCACAGACAGAATTTGCATTGCAAAGGCGGTTTACTCCAGGGCATTGGGGAAATCAGGGGTTTATTTCCTGCATTGATGAATCTATAGGCCTCAATAAACCCAAGAAATAGAGTAACATTCAGGTATACAACAATTATTGAGCTATATTACTCTGTGTTATATTCTAGGAAAAAAGAATCAACTGCTGCAAATGTCTTTGCAATAGTATCACAGTTAAACAAAGATGGATGGCTTTCATGTGCACTAAACATTTTTTCTCTTTTACAACTGCACATACGCAGCTTGAAACATCAACAAGTGTAGGTAGACAACATTTTGGAGAAAAAAGGAGACTATGTTAAAATTATATCTCTGTAATGACCTGGTGTGCCAACCACCCTATTGCACCAGCTGGGACATGCCAAAATGGATTATCGTGAGTTTGTCATATCACAAATATTGCAAGAATCCATCTTGCTGTGCAAAGTTAGGAGGAAAGTACCTGCAGTGTTGATTTAACCTTTTGTTGACCTTCAGAAAAGTTCATCCCAGCTATAGAAATGAATTGAATACAAAACACATCATGTAAAGTTTATGATGTACTACGTAACTTTTCTGGTGGGAGACTGGCCTCCCAAGACACAATTAGAAATGACTGAATCTTGGTATCAGTTAAAATTGAATTAACCATTAACCATTAATTAATGTTACTCTTAAACAGCTAAATATATGATCATTTTAAGAAAGTAAAAGTGCAATGCTTGTAGAAGTCAAAACCTTGAAGATATCCATCATTGTCTATTCTCAGGGTTGGCACCATCTTGCCCCCCTGAACTCCTGAGTGCCTCTTCATGATGAGCCGCAAGGTAAAATAGAGGTCCAGTATCCGGCCCTAACCCCTCAGCCTTTAATGAGACACTGAAAATGTAATGGAGACATTAAAAGTCACCCACATCAATGCTCAGTGCTTTTGCTGACTGCATGATTTGCTGGACAATAGAAATCCTGACAGAAACGGAAGATAGGAGAACCGTGATGAAGGGAGCATTTCATTTTCCCCTGCTGCAGAGCGGTAATTAAATGAGACTGACCTAATTAAAAAAGAGTGTGGGGACTTGGTCTAATGTCGTCCCACTGAATTAAACTGTAAGAGACTGACTATAGTTCACTCTATAATGGTCTTTTGGTTGTCCTGGTTTCTCTCTGCTGGCAAACCTCAACGTGTCACTTTAGTATTTAGTTATCAGAAGGGTTGAGCAGCGAAAATGATAGCAGAATTAAAAAAACACAATTATTACACAATTATTATATTCATTGATGCAATTATTAGGAACCGGCGTCATAAAGGAGCAAAGTTTTAATGTGTTATTTTTCATGGAACTGGAACTGTCAACCAAAACAATGAAAAGAAGTGGCTGTGAGAAAGCAACTTGAAACATTTACATTCCTTTACTGAGGAAGTGCCCTAAGCAGCTGGAATTTGAATGAGCTCTCCAATAAGAGCCCTTAATCACATAAATCACACTGTAGCCTGTACAGTTTTAGTAGAATTTCCACTGTAAATTTAAAAAATAATTGAACACTTTCTTCTTTTTGTTGGTTAGTGTCACCTGACAGAGACAATAGCATGTAACCATAGAAAACAGGCAGATTAACCCAGGATTAACAGATCAGGGCAATCAATCACAGTGCTGGATTTTAAGTGTATTCAGATGGCTCATTTAAAATGGAAGGAAAGTGTCTCTGACTCTGGATTTATAATACGCTTTTATAGCCCACACCTCCGGCATGTGAGACCCGAGGTCTGCTATGTGAGTAAAGTTATTAATGCATGTTTGGGACGAGAGGTCCCTTCATTGAACACTGAGCTGACTCTGCCACAGTGACAGTTGTGGTCGCCCTGTGTTTGGTCTATTCTCAAGGTGGGAGACTGCTGCAGGAGACATCTTGTAATGATCATAAATAGTTTGGAAATCACTGGTGCCGCAGCAAAGGTCAGCACATTTATCTGCTGCTGTGACAGGCGCAGGGTTTGAGCCTGTGTGTCTGTCTGTATGGATCCCGCACATCATCACATCTTTGTTTAGTGTCTTTGCTCTGTTAGGATGAGTAACAGGCTCTGAAATTTGGTTGTGTAGTGAGGCTCCCTGAGCTGCTGTTGAGCAGCACTGCAGCACTGCGACAGCGCACCCCTGGCCTCATAATGGCAATATCAGTCAGAGCTGATTCATTACGGCCAGACATCAGGGAGCAGTGGGGCCAACTGAAATCCTCTGGTCACAGCCACCTGGGCAAAAAGCAGCACTCCAACAGGCTTCTGCATCATCATTCTCACTTTAACTATGAAATATCTTTACATGTATGACAAATTGAAATCATGATCAATGAGAGACCTAACCTGCAACACTAAAACACATATTCTATTAAAAGGTGTCTGCAGTGATAGATACCTGTATACTTATAGTGAGGTAACTGGATTCACTCCAGCTGTACAGAGTCACAACTGCTCCATCTCCAGGAGGTAGGATGATGCACACATCCAGACAGCCCTGCTGCTGTTGGGCACAGCGGCGGTGTAGACCAAAGATGTCTACCAACGTCTGTATAAAAATACACAGCTTTGAAAACCACTAATCCAAATCCAACATTATTGTAATTTGGTATATTACTGTGCTGATAAGGCATGTTGATGATATAGTAATATCATGATTCAGTGATCCTGTGTTTAATGCAGCTCTATGCTCAAACACAGACACTTGCCCATCCTGGTCCTTGGCCCTATTTGCTCTTGTTGAGGAACATTTATCTAGTTACTTATTAATAGCAATATAAGTGCATGAATAAAATTGTGAAATGCTTTTTTTTTTTTGCATATCGCCCATCTCTTCCACCTCGTGTTTACAGAGAGATCAAGACCATAGATTGCTATACATATTTCTGAACTTTTAAGTTAGTTGTTCCTATTAACAGGGTCTTCATTCACATTTACCTAAGCGAGGACCTTCTTTCGGTTGTGCCACAAACTGTATTTGAAATCCTTAGCGGGGTACATTAGCAGGAGGAGGGTAGGACAAATGAGAGAGGTTTAGTGAGGTGGAACTCCTGCCTGCTCCTCCTCAGGCCCCCTCACTGTGGCATGCAGAGCAGAATATGAGCCATGACAGTGATGAAGCAGCATCACCCTCCTCTTCCCGTAGCTCATATTATTCTTTGCTTTCTGTGCTAGCTTGGCACCTGGCTGTGATTTACCTCTTTACCTTCTGGATTCGCTCTTATCTGCCACCTTGTATAAGAGGCTCAGCAGAAACATGATAAGGGAACTGACTTTCCTCTAATATCATATGCAAAAGGGTCCGAAAAATTTCCACGTGTTAGTTGTTATCTGTGTAAGAAACATTGTATTTCAAATGGTGATACACATTGATACATTACAGCATTCCACACTACAGGTAAGGCTTAAACAACGAGGAGCGGTGCGTTATACTGCACTGCTGCGGAGTTCAGAACATGACGCACAGCGGAGTGCTCAGAGATCTTTAATCCACTTACACCATGGTTCCACAAAATAGTTCCCTTTTAAATCTAACCTAATCTAACCTTTTAGATGTCCATGGATGTTCAAAGCATTCATTATTTCTGTTTTAGTTGAATCTAGTCCCTCTCAACAATAGTTCATTTGTTTACTCGTTGCTATGGTCCTGTTCAGAGCGTAATATAGAGCAGTGATTACTGTTGCTACCTGTGCGGTTATACAAAAATAATGCATGGCAGTCATCCTTAGAATTCTCACTGACCATGGAACAATAGTATTTTGTAGTAGTACAGACCCTGTTATTGACTATCCTTGTCTTTGTCTTGCGTAGAACAACTGACAATTTCGTGTTCATTTTGTGTGGTGAAATCATCTTCACATTCTAGGGAAAAAACAGTTACGATTATCAATAGATCAGGCATAGTACTTGATAATTCACTATTGTTAATGGCGGAACTATTTTGCTGTCGTGCAAATTGCTTCATTGCAGAAAGTAGCAATTCTTTAAAAAGAATTACTACTACTACTTACTACTTCCTTATAATCAATGGGAATTTTTGTGCTCATATTTTTATATATATATTGTACTTTACTGAAACAACAGTACAAAGCCCAGCGCGATCAAACTGGTATAAATCTAAGCGATCTGTCTGAGCGGTCAACCTTGATATGTAGTAGTTTTTTAGTGTAAACCTGATGTACTGCAGTAGTGCTCTAGTCTGCGTGCCTGTCTTTTTCCTCCCTGGTTTTATCACTCCATCCATCAACCAAATCAGTATTTTACTGCCGCCTCAATAAGTGCCAATCCACAGTCCTGCTTAGCCCTTGTGCAGAATAGGAGCTGTGTTTTTATTTTCTCCACTCCATGAGTCATTAACATATGATGGGTGCTGGGACAGTGGATGCGTGAGATGGATGGTTGCCGTGGTGACACTAAAAACAGATTCTCATGGGGGAAGCTACATGTCTCTCAGTCAATGGGGCTCATGGGGACTTATTCAAATGTCAACTGTTTGCACACGGCGATAGAGGAGGGGATCAATACTGGAGGAGAGAGAGTATGTGGGTGCGTGTGTGGGGAGATTGTGCGTACGGAGCTGCTGCCTGTCAAACAGCAGAGACAGTGGGTCAGTAAGCCGTGTGCTCATCACTATTGTGCCAGAGTCCAGATTTGAAAACATGCTGTCAGGATTTGGTTTATCCACGACCAAATGTGTGCTCACATGGATCCTATTGCAATCCAAAATAATCAAAGCCCCAAAGACATGTTCTATAAAAAAAAAAAAACCATAACCCTGGTAATATAAAATCGTATGAACTATTATAGAAGTATAGAGTGCTCTGAAACATTAACTTTTGTTCCTATCATGGGAAAAATATTTTGAAAACTTGCTTTGTTACAGAATACTTAATACTTGCTTTGAAGTGTATTTTATAGCACATTCTTTTGCATTGTCCAATCAGAGCTCTGAATACTTAGAACACTTTCATGTATTGATAACTGATTAGAGAAGGAAAACTCACACTTGATTGCACACAAACTCAGAGGTGAATAAAACATGGCAAAAACAGAGATTAAAAATGTGATGAGTTCCAACTATTGAGTGTATTACTTAAACACTACTACTATCCAAAATGCTGCTGCTGCTGCTCAGTAATTACCTTGGGTTGAAGTGAGACTGGATCAGTATTCTACTCGTCACTGACTTTCATTCTGACCAATGAAAAACAGTAAGAGGCCAATCGATTGTGTTGAGCTGTTCCACACATGTAAAACAACTCTGCACCTGAAAACACAACTTTGAGGGAAACTCACTGGACAACACATTTTTGTTTGTACATAAACACAAGACAAGACATAAGACTTAGGCAAACAGTGCATCCTACTGTAGTTTAGATTAAAACTCTGAGGTTTACATTTTCAGACAAAATCTATCTAGTCTACAAAAAACTATCTTTGGCACCTTTGGAAACCTGCGAGTAGATTTTAAGTTTAGAGTTTAAACGTGCACATTAACAACAACAAAAAAACAACCAAAGTTCTGTTGTTTTATTAACATTGGCAATATATACATTTATCTTTTTGCCTAGTTACTAGTTAGCAGAAAGCTGTCAATAAAGACCTTCAGTAAGTGCAGAAAATAACTCCTTGCCTGCAGGTTTCTTAAAAGTATTTAGACTAAATGTTCATAGATCTATCTCTGCAGCTTCTCAACTGGCCCACGTTTCATTGCCATCAATCACACAGGCTCTGGCTCGTACTCACCTGCTGTCAACACTGGCCTTCATCAGCTCTGCAGGACTCTCGCATGCTTTTTGATTTGGACAACCAGCCAAGTCTGTGTGTCTTTTTAACTTTATGCTTTTATTCTTCTATTACGTTGTGGCAAGCTGACAGCTGATGTTAAAACATTAGATTTATTAAAAGCAAATATCTAATCAGTCAACTCAAATTCCCTGAGTTAACAGTTTAAGTGTTCCATTGTACTCACCATCACAAGTACAAATGATTGTTGACTCCACAACAGTCAGTTACTTTAGAAGAAGAATACTTCAAGAAGACTGTTGCGAGACACAGTGTACAGCCTGATAGCACCAACAGAGAAGAGAAAACATTTGTTAACAGACCTCATGCTAAAGGTTTGTACAAACATGGTAAACCGTGGATTAGTAATTCAAGCACCTAATTGAGTTGTCTGCATTCTGCCACCTTTTCCATATAAAAAAGTGGTTTATCGAGCTTCTCTTCTCTGAAAACCATGGACTTGTCAAATGTTCTTCTGAGATAGATGGACCTCATAGACCTTCTCTGGCTGTAACCTCAGGTCATGTGTCTTTCCTTTGCTTTATAGAGTTACCATTTGTAGATGAGGCTCTCTGTAATCTATTCTAGTTTCTTACCCCAGTGCCTACCATAAATCTGGACTCATTTGTCGTCTGACAGCTCTTACCTGGGGATCAGAAGCAGCTCAGGTGACTGATTCCTCTCAGCTCTGAGCAGTGTTTTGTAATTATCTGATCTTTGCTTCTTCTACCCACTGCCCACAGTCTCACAAGGCCTCTCTCCCCTAAGCCACAACCACAGGATTAATTAAAAACCTCAACAGCTTCAGACTGGCAGAGGAAACCTGATGGATGGTACAATGCTGTTCCAAAGAGCTGATAGTGTGGCTGCTCAGAATGGGTAAAGTCCTGATTCACACTAACACGTTTATATTAACACAGACCTGGACTAAAGCAGGGGGACCTCATATTGATTGCGCTCTGCTCCAGCTCACTCCTGATTGGACCCTGAAGCAGCTACAGCAGACTACTGTTCGAGTTTCGGCCCCTTTAAATGGATTGTGATGCCTGATTAACTCAGTCAAGGCTCTGTATCATTTATTAGGGGGCTTGTTAGATTTCACTAAGAAAATCAGCGCACCTACATTTCACAAATGAAAGTTGTTTGGTTTTCACGACAAATTTTATTGAATAGATTTTTCTTGTCAAACTAAGGAGGATAAAAACACACAGTTTTGTGTGTTTTAAGATTCTTTATTTGACATTTATGTAGGTAAGGGACTTTATGGCAGTTGAAACACATGCTTTGTTTTTGCTCTAAATCCAGCTAACAGCAGGAGATCTGCCATGCTGATTGTTTGGAAACACAGCCAGGATGAGGGATTATAGGTGATTCTCCCAGCGATGAGTTAGCTCTTTGGTTAAGCATTTAAGTCATCAAAATTAAAACCAAATCTTGCACATCAAGATATTATTAATGATGTAGATTATTTAGTACATTACATTGTCTTCAACCAATAAGCATCTAGGTGAACAACTTAAACTCTGATATGCTCTTCTGTTGTGAGTGAGTTTCACAGTTTAGAGTACAACACTTCTTCAGTGTGGGATTGTACGGTTATTACTGGAGGTGCTTCTAGTGAGACTGTTGCCAGTTTTTCTCTGAGCAAATGTACTTAGTGGCGCTGGTGCTAGATTATTAATGCATTTAAATTTTCGTTTAAGAGAACAGAATTCAGTAAAGCTTCCAAAAGAGCTTTGAATAATCTTTGAATCAACTTTGAATTATTTGATTGTGAAGTGTGCTGTTAAAATTTCACCATCAGGAAACCAGCAGCTCCAACATCTGGCTGACTATGTGCATCTTTGCAACTCACTTCTGTTTGGTCTTCCACAAAAAACTCTCCATAAACGTCAACTGGTTCAGAACTCTGCAGCTCGCATCATCACACACACACCCTCCATCAACCACATCACACCCGTACTACAACAGCTCCACTGGCTCCCCATCACACACCGCATTCAATACAAAATCCTTCTCCACACATTCAAAGCCATCCACAACCTTGTACCTCCATATCTCTCTGACCCTCCTCCATATTGCCACACCCGTTCGCTCTCTCTCCGCTCCCTCCTCCTCTCTCCAGCTCTCTGTCCCCTCAGTCCGTCTTGTCACCATGGGGAGCAGGGCCTTCAGCCGCTCTGCTCCCCAGCTCTGGAACACTCTCCCACCTGACCTCCGCAACACAAACACACTCACTCACTTCAAAACCAAACTCAAAATCCACCTGTTCAAACTCGCCTATTCACTCTAACCACAACTGCACAGTCATTTTTTATGCTATATGCTTGTTTTTAAATGTGTATATTTTAACTGTTGCTTTTAACTGTCTTAATGTGTTGTGTGATGTATGTCCCTGCTGTGAGGCGACCTTGGGTGCCCAGAAAGGCGCCCTATAAATAAAATGTATTATTATTATTATTATTATTATTATTATTATTATTATTATTATTATTATTATTATTATTATTATTATTATTATTATTATTATTATTATTATTATTATTATTATTATTATTATTATTATTTTTATATTAAAAAAAAGATAATAATTTTGTTATAATTGGTTCTTTCAATAGCCTGGCCCAAATCCAAAGTACCTGAGAGAGAAGTCCTCTGAAAATCTCTATAGCATCTCCTTGTGTTTGTATGCCATTTGCTCATATTGATCTTCAATAATTGAGGTAAACACCAGTGTTTTTGCCTGTGGAGGTAACAGAGCAGTTCTGGTTCAGAGCAGTGATTGTGATGCAACACTAATAAGCCAATGAATAATGCAGAGACAAAGTAGGTCCACTGTGTCCATGGCGGCCAATTACTGCAGTACATTTAGTTACATTTCTAAATGTCGCCTTAGCAGCTTGAAGTTATTTTAAGTATGAAGGTTGGGATCTCATAAACGTGCTCTTGCTGGGTTCCAGCTGTTAACAGATTTCATATACTTAGCCTACTGTACTTCTCTTTCTTTAGTACTGTGTGCAAAGAATGTTATTATTCTATACATACTAATAATAGAAACTCTAATCTCTAAAGGGAAGAAAAGGAAGTAAATGTATACACGAGTAAGGCTACAGAGTTTTGGGGAAAAAAATCTAATGGTGATCTGTTGTGTCTGTTAGATGTATGGTACTAAACTGATAAATTAATACAACAATCTATATTTTGTTCTTTGCAAAGGACATTGTGTTATCCAAATAATTGCAGCAATTGTGGCCACTCAAATTGCTATTTTGATTTCATTGTGATATAATGTACTTCAGTATTTTCGTGTCCCAGGGACTTTTTTTTGCAGTTAACTATATCAACAATGCAGTACTTTGAAGATCTGATTCTTTCATGTAACTTCTTTCTCACTAGTCGACATGCATCATCAGCCTGTGGTGATACAACACTGTACACACTATGTCAAACATGCTCTCCCCCCCATTCATTCTCTCTTTATTCCCCTCCTGCTATTTTTAGCACGCTCCAAGAAAAGCGACTGTGTGAAGGTGCTCAAAAATATAGGACTCGGGCATGAAAGCAGGGGGAGGGGATGTAGAGGGTGAAGGTTGTACTTCAAAAATGATTTAATATTTCTTGGCAGCTGTGTGAATGTAAATATTCAACAAATTCAAAAATATCATGAATAAAAACATGAACCAAAATATATTAAAGAAAATTACAAGTCTTTATAATGCATTAGTGACTGGTCAAAACCTGATCTTGTGTGAAATTATTAAAACTCACTTCACCCATAGTACATTCTTTGGTTGACCTCACTCGGCCTTTTTCTTTCATGAAAACTGTTCTTCTAGAATGTTTAGACTACCCAAGTTAGGTAAGTTTTGAGAACCACAATTAGCAAAAACTTTAAATAACAGCAATGTGAAATAGGCTATTAAGGACTTGAGTTTATAATGTTGGATGTAATATCTTTTAGAAGGCTGTTGTTGTTGTTTTTTCATACTAAAGTCAAGCCAAGTCAAATTTATTTATAAAGCACATTTAAAAACAAGCACTGCTGCCCAAAGTGCTGTAGAAATGCAATATAAACTCTGCATGTGAATATTATTGAGAGGTTTTCCAGGGATTCTGAAGACCCAAACTGCTTTTTGGTTCTGCCTTTGGTTGTCTTTAAGCTAATTACAAAATATCAGCAGGCATCAGTTAATGAGTTTTTATTCTGCACGCACCAGTTGCAGGAAACATCTTAGAAACGGCAGGAAGTAGGAGGCGCCTGCAGAGAGAAGGGTCCATAGAGAAGGGCGAAGAATTAATAAAGAGAATCCCAAGAAACTATCCTGTAATACTAAAAAAAATCCCATGATTCCAATAAATTTTCATGTGATCCTAAAAAAGTATCTTGTGATCTTGTGGAACTTTCACGCATTGAATGAATGAAGAGGAAGACAGAGAAAGAGAGAGCATCATAACCGCACCTCTGCTGCATTCCATGCAGTAGAGGTGGTGGGCCACTGGACACACAATTCAATTGACTCAATGCACGCTTTCCTTGTTCTGTTCACAGTCTGTCTTTATGTCCCGGTATGGGCTCCAGTACTAAATGCAGGTCGGTTGGCTGTTTGTCCAGAGGGGGAGTGCTCTGTGTGTAAAGCTCTATATGCTCCACCACCAGACCTCCCCAGGTGTGCTCATGTGGTTGTGATGAGAATGCAATGGAGGTGCCAGGTTAACAAGTATGTAAAAGCCGTTCATCTTTAAGTGTACGCATGAGGAGAAGTGGCTCCATGAACTTCAGACTGTCTGTAAACCTCCCCATGCTCCACCACATGCTTTATTTATGTGATCTTCCCACAAGTTTTCATAGACCTGTGCTGAGAGCTGTGATGAGGTTAAGAAGCATGTATAAGTCTTTATGTGCATACAGGAATAACTTTCTGTGCTCTGTAAAACTTTCTATGCCACATCTCAACCTGCTTTCCACTCTGCAAACAGCACAGCCAATAGTGTCCTATGTGCGCACATCAATGGCGAGTGAGCAGGGGTGGGGCAGGTGTGTGCTGCCATTTTCCTTGTAGGAGAGGAGTTGGATCTCTGCTTCCGTGAATCTCTGCTTTCGCAGATCTTTGTTTCTGCAATCTGCTTTCCCTGGACCATATGTACTCTGGACATTCAGTGCCCCACCTTCAGAGACTTCCCTGGATACACTTATCCTCTGGGTTCGCTGCACGAACCCAGATATTTTTATAAACTGATATTTCCTTTGCTTGATTAAAAAACATTGCCTTTTTTATCCTAGTGTTTGATATTCATTTAGAACTGAAGAAGTGGCTTCGATGAGCAGTGAAAAATTATTCATTTTCATGCATTCAAGGACTCATTTATGCTGCATACATGCCATAAAAAGTGATAAAGAGAGATTTCCTTCTACTAAACAAAATGTGTTTCTGAAGTTGCAACACTGCCTATTACCAATTCCAAGGGACAGCGCTGGTTTTATCGTTTATAACTAACCACAGGACTGACCAGACAACAATAAGAGTAATTTGAAATACTTATGTGGGTAGGGGACGATGAGTGTAATGGCACACAGCTGGTATCTGCTCACAAGTGCTTAGTACATTACACATCTGTGTTCAAAACACCTACAATAACTTCACTGATAAATCCACACAAGCTCTACAGTGCCACAACAGCACAACAAACCCATTTTTATTATATATAATACTCACCTCATATTCCTTTCAAGCTTTGTCTCTTCCTTTCAAGCTTTGTCTCTTCCTTTCAAGCTTTGTCTCTTCACTGAAGAAAAGTGCAGTATTTTCCCCTCAAGTCCTGACTTCCCATTGAGTGCCCAAAAGTGCAGTCACAGTTCTGATATGAAACAGACCAGGCTCAGTTCACACAGCATTCCAATAATGACGTGATCATTCTGCTGTACAAATGCAAAACTATCCCATGGTTCAAAACATGCCTGGCCGCAAAAGCCTAGACATAGTGGGTAGTGTGAGCTTCGAGAAAAATGACTGGCAAAACAAGAACTGGAAGGCTCAGGCAGTTTCATCATCATTGTCGTTTATTCAGGCATCATGGAAGTCAAGTTTCCGTCTCCTTTCCTGGTCTCCTGGTCTTACATCTCTACAATGACTCTTATATAGACCTCTTATCTGCGTTTAGCGTATGGAAAACACGTAGCTGAGTTAGCTAGGAGCTGCTGCAACTGCACATGTTCACTGCAACAAACAGGTATTAGCTAATCTTAAGTTCAGAGTACACATGCCACGTAGAACACACAGACAAACATAAGTTCAGAATATGATTTTGACCATGTTATATCAAAAAATCATTCCTAATAGTAGCCATCTTAATGGCACCGACTTTACTTTCCTACCCCCCAGTCTCCCCCGAAAATATAAAAAAAACAGGCTGTTTTCTACAAATTATGGTGATGTGGTACATTTAAGATACAATATTACTCATTACTCATCAATCAGAATCAGAATCAGAAGAAGTTTTATTGCCATTGTCCGTGAGCAGAGCTCACAGACTAGGAACTTACTTTGGTGATAAAGTGTGACAAGAAGAAGAAGTAGAACACACACAAAAAAATCACACTGAATAAATACAAATAAGGGCATGCAGGAGGTAGAAAAAAAATCTATGCAATAGCAGCATTAAAACAACAACAGTGCAACATGGGTGACCAGTGTTATAAAGTGTTCAGTTTAGTGCAGGTTTATGAAGTGTTCATGAGAGAAACAGCAGAGGGGAAGAAACTGTTCTTGTGACGAGAGGTTCTGGTCCTGATGGACCGTATCCTCCTGGCTCCCACTTGAGGTCCTGGGTGATGCAGGTGCCCAGGAAGCGGAAAGAGTCCACGGTGGTGATGGGGGAGTCGGTCAAGGCGAGGGGGGGCAGGGGGGCTGTGACTTGCCTGAAGTCCACAATCATCTCCCCTGTCTTCTGGGCGTTGAGCTCCAGGTTGTTGCTGCTGCACCAGGACACCAGCCGATCCACCGCCCTCCTGTAGACAGACTCATCCCCGTCCGAGATGAGCCCAATAAGGGTGGTGTCATCCGCAAACTTGACCAGTTTGACGGAGTCGTGGCTGGAGGTGCAGCAGTTGGTGTACAGGGAGAAGAGCAGGGGGGGAAGTACACAGCCCTGTGGAGATCCTGTGCTGATTGTCCGAGTGTCTGAGACATTCTTCCCCAGCCGCACGCGCTGCCTCCGGTCTGTCAGGAAGTCAGTGATCCACCTGCAGGTGGAGTCAGGCACGTTGAGCTGAGCGAGCTTGTCCTGGAGCAGAGCAAGGAGGATCGTGTTGAACGCAGAGCTAAAGTCCACAAACAGGATCCTGGCGTAGGTTCCCGGGGAGTCCAGATGCTGGAGGATGAAGTGAAGGGCCAGGTTAATGGCGTTGTCCACAGACCGATTGGCTCTGTAGGCCAACTGCAGAGGGTCCAGGAGGGGGGGAGGTGAGGGACTTGAGGTGGTGCAGGCCCAGGCACTCAAATGACTTCATGACTACAGGCGTCAGCGCCACAGGTCTATAGTCATTAAGTCCAGTGATCCTGGGCTTCTTGGGGACGGGGACGATGGTGGACATCTTGAAGCAGGTTGGGACATGACATGACTACTCCAGGAAGGTGTTAAAGATGTCCGTGAAGACAGGAGCCAGCTCCTCAGCACAGTGTCTAAGGGTGGAAGGAGAGACCACCGTCCGGCCCGGGGCTTTGCGGGGATTTTGCTTCCTGAAAAGCTTTGTCACGTCCCGCTCCGAAACTGTGAGGGCAGTGGGGAGGAGGAGGGGTCCGAGGTGGGTTCGGCTGTGATGTCCATGGTGGTGAGGGAGGAGGGGGAGGGGTGTGTGGACGTCAAACCTCGCATAAAAGCCGTTTAGCTGTTCTGCAAGTTGTTTATTGTCCGCAGCAGGAGGGGCTTTGGGCTTGTAGTTGGTGATTTGCCTAAGCCCCCTCCAGACAGAAGCAGAGTCATTGGTGGAGAAATGCTGCCTCAGACGTGTATTGTACTTCGCTTTAGCCTTTTCCACCTCTTTGCTAAAAGCATACTTACAACGCCTGTAGCCCTCACAATCTTCTGCCTTGTACGCCCTCTCCTTTTCCCTCCTTAAATGCTTCAGTCTGGGAGCGAACCAGGGTTTATCGTTGTTAAAAGTCATCCTGGTACGTGATGGGATAATACTGTCCTCACAGAACTGTATGTATGACGTCACAGTGTCTGTGTACTCATCCAAACTGTCTGTGGCAGCCTTGAACACGTCCCAGTCTGTAAAGTCCAAACACGTGCGAAAATTCCTCCACAGGCTCACTAGTCCACTTCTTAGAAGTCCTCACAGCAGGTTTGGAGAGCTTCAGCCGTTGTTTGTACGCAGGGATGAGGTGAACCATGTCGTGGTCAGAGAATCCCAGAGCAGCGCGGGGCACGGCTCTGTAGGCTCCACTCGCTGTAGAGTAACAATGATCCAGTGTCTTTTGCTCTCTCGTCGGGCATTTAATAAACTGTTTATACTTAGGCATCAACTGTCAGGACGCCCTGAACTCGCATTTTCTGTTGTATGTAGACCTATAAAAATATATATTAAACCGTGAACAACTCTGGCCTTGCACGTCTTGTACATCTTGTTTTCATATGCCATCCATGCTAGTCATAGATCGTAGAATAGGTCTATGTATAACTGTGGAGCAGGATTGGAACATTGCTGCTGCTGCATTCAGGCCGAAGAGGAAAGTAAACTCCACTATTTAGGCTGGATACTGACTCTAGACATTTACAGCCATGCATGTGTTGAACCACAGGATAGTTTGCATCATGTCATCGTTGGAGCACTTTGTGCACAGAGATCGTATCATACATAGAACCGTGAGTGAACTTTTGGACACTTTATAGGACATTGGAACTTAAGGGAGAAATATTGCCCTTCTTTACAGTGAGGAGACAAAGCATGAAATGGATGTGGCTTTTGACATGAAGCCTAAATACACCGTGTTCCAAATTGTTATGCCAGTTGTGTTTAAGTGTCATAAAAGTATATTTTTTGTGTTTTTGGATGGTATTGTGCCTCACGGTTCTTTGGGTCAGTGAAATCAATCTCAGACACATGTGCCAATTATTTTGTTAGGTAAGTCCAATTAAAGGAAAAACTACTTAAGAAGAATAGACATTCTTAAGCATTTTCACGCAATATTGGAAAGAAAAAGGAGCTCTCTAGTGCCAAAAAGCGTGAAATAGTTGAATACCTTGGACAAGGTATGAAAACCTTAGATATTTCATGAAAACTTAAGTGTGATCATTGTACTACTAAGAGATTTGTAGCTTCAGAGCACACATGGATTCGTGCAGATAAAGGCACAATGAGGAAGGTTTCTGCCAGACAAGTACATCAGATTAAGAGATGCCATTACAAAGAAGCAAACAGGTATTTGAAGCTGCTGGTGCTTCTGGAGTCCAGTGAACATCAAGGTGTAGGATCCTCCAGAGGCTTGCAATTATGCATAAACCTTCTATTCAGCCACCCTTTTCAGCTCACAAGCAGAAATGGCTCCAGTGGGCCCAGAAATGCATGATGACTAATTTTCAAGCAGTCTTGTTCACTGACGAGTGCCATGCAACCCTGGATGGTCCAGATAGATGGAGTGGTGGATGGTGGACGGCCATCATGTCCCAACAAGGCTCCGACGTCAGCAAGAAAGTGGCAGAGTCATATTTTGGGTCAGAATCATGGGGAGAGAGCTGGTTGGCCACTTTAGAGTCCCTGAAGGTGTGAAAATGTCTTCTGTAAAGTATATGGAGTTTCTGACTGACCACATTCGTCCATGGTACAAAAACAAGAACCGTGCTTTCCGTAGCAAAATCATTTTCATGGAGTACCTCTGCATCATTAGCTGCTATGGGCAGCTGATCTGACCTCAACCCTATTGAGAATCTTTGGAGCATCCTCAAGTGAAAGATTTATGAGGGTGGGAGGCAGTTCACATCCAAACAGCAGCTCTTGGAGGCTATCCTGTAAGGAAATTCAAGCAGAAATTCTTCACAAATTCACAAGTTCAATGGATGTAAGAATTGTGAAGCTCCTTTCAAATATGGGGTCCTATGTTAAAATTTAACTTGATCTGTGAAGATGTTTTGATTGTAATAGCTTTTGATTTCAGAAATGTACTAATGCTTCTAATTGAAAAATAAACAAATGACCATTTTCAGTTCTTTACAAAAATAACATGGTTTGAAACTCTGTTGTGCCTAATAATTTTGAACAGTGCATTTTAAGTTTTAATTTTTGAAAAAATACTGTTATGATTGAGAGGTTTGTTCAGTAACATTCAAATTTTACTCTAAAGGTTGATGATGATTATGATGACTGTCGTTTATATTGACAATTTGGCAAAATCAGAAAAAAATATAATTTGCATAATAATTTGGAATGTAGTGTAGACTAAAATAGCAAATGAATACTGGTGACTAACATAAAAATGCAAAGATTGTGTCATCACTGAATGGCAGCGCAGGTTGAGGTGTGGCATAGAACGTTGTAGAGCGCACAGAAAGTTATTTGTGCATGCGCTTAAAGATGACGGCTTTTATGCACTCCTGAACCTGGCACCTCCACTGCACTCTCATCACAGCCCTGTGAGCATGCGCGAGGAGATCACAAAGATAGAGCACATGGTGGAGTGTGAGAAGCTTTACGCACAGTGTCTGATGCCACTCTATTGGCAGCTGCACACAGAGCCGTTTCTCCTTGTACAGGCACTTCAAGATGAACGGCTGTTACGCACTTGTTAACCTGGCACCTCCATTGCGTTCTTATCACAGCCTTGTGAGCAGCACACAGAGCTTTACACACAGCATGGTCCTCCTGTGGACAAATAGCTGACCAACCCGCACTCAGCACCAGAGCCCATACCAGGACAGAAAGACAGTTTGTGAACTCAAGGAAAGCGTGCATTGAGTCAATTGAATGTGCACCCAGAACCCACCACCTCTACTGCATGGAATGTAGCAGAGGCGCAGTTACGATGCGCTCTTCTTCCCTGTCTACCTCTTCATTCATTTAATGCAATATACTTGCCCAGGATCACAAGATACGGGGGGGTAATTTCTCTGGGTCACGGGATAGTTTTCCTAGATGCTCTTTATTTATTTCTTCACCTGGAGCTATTGCTGGGCTCTGTATCATAGACAGAAAGACAGCAAACCTCCCATCTTTTATACATTTAAGCACTGTTACGAAGTTGTTTGCTCTAATAAAACACCCAGGAGTTCTTTAGTTTACACATGTGTTCAGACAAAAGAGCAGACTTTTTAACATGCTCATCCATGTGAAAATGTCTGCATGAAACCAAGGTGAGCTCTAGCATTCTACATCATCATCAGGCTGATTATTTCAGTATACTGCCTTCATTGTGATGCACCTGTTGGAATCATATTAGTAATCGCCATGCTGCTAGCCTTTTCAACAAGCTTTATAGTCACACATAATATAGAAGCCTACATTGACAGAACAAGTTTTTAATACATTACTTATGCTATTTTAAAATGTAAATTACTATTGCAAAGTGATTCAAAAGCACCCAAAACACCTGAGAGAAATTTAGACAGCCTTGCACATGACTCTGTGTAAAGTATTGATTGAGCTGGCGTTATCAATGCGTACAAGACACACAGAGTTGGATCAGATAGACCCGTACACATATGAGTTTAGGGACTGCACTAACATATGTGCAGCAGAAAACCACCTGTTACCATGGTGATGTCTCCAGTGGACTAAACCTAATTTGAATTAGTCTTTGGTCTAGCTGTAAATGATGAGCAGCCTGAAGGCAAGGCATGGCAAGGCAACTTTATTTGTATGACACAATTTGTACACAAACTACTTCAAAAGTGCTTTACAGAATAAGAAAGACATTATAATCACATTACAAACAAATCAAAAAATAAATAATCACCATAAAATTAACATTAAAGGAGAAGAGTGAAGAATAAAAACCTTTCAGTCGTATCCACTGCTAAACAAAACAGTTTTGAGCCTGGATTTAAACAGTTAAAGTAGAGGTCTGTCTCACATCCTCAGGAAGACTGTTACAGATTTTAGCTGCATAAAATTGAAACACTGATTCCCCATGTTTAGTCCTGACTCTGGGCACCAGCAGGAGGCCAGTCCCTGAGGTCCTCAGAATGCCAAATGGTTGGCACTAACATGTCAGAGATTAAAGTCTAATGTTAGATTTGAAGTCTATTCCCTCAGCCACAGGAAGCCAGTGCAGAGACCTGAACTTACTGTGTGTGCTTGTACTTTCTGGTTCTAGTCAGGACCCAAGTAGCAGCGTTCTGGATGTACTGCAGCTTACTGCTTGTTTGGAGTTTAACCTACTAGGGACATGCATGGATAAGTCTCCCCAAGTCTAGTTTTGACAGTACACCTTTGATTTTTGCAATGTTTTTTGGATGGTAAAAAGGTGCAGATGTTATTGATTTGATGTGGCTGTTAAAGTTCAAGTCTGCGACCATTATTGCCTCTAGATATCTAGACTGATTTGAAGATTTTAGCGAGAGCGAGACTGGTGACAATCTCTAAAACAGTTTTGTCAGTTACAGATGCAAAGTGAGTCAGCTCTAAGTGTCTCGGTCACTGCAGGCTGCAGTTATTTGCATTGTGAGTTCATCTAATCATCAACATCAGGATATGAGGCATTTTCAAAATGTAACATTTCCATGAACAGTGCACCTGTTTTATCATTTATGTGTCTCCTTCAAACAACAGTAGGACCAGCCGGTTTGGGAATAACAGACAGGTCACAGAAGACACAGAAATGATCAGACAGAGCAACATCCACCATATTGACATTTGAAATATTAACTTTTTTTGTAATGAGCACGTCCACAGTGTGTCCTCTGTTGTGGGCGGGCTCTCTGACATGTTGAGTCAGACCAAAGGTTTCAAACACAGCACTGTGCTCTTTAGCGTTTCTGTCAAAGACATTATCCACATGTACATTAAAATCACCTGTAATGACTAAACCATCAAAGTCTGTGCATACAACTGAAAGCATCTCAGCAAAATCATCAATAAAACTTTGACAGTGCTGGGGAGGTTTGTATATGACTAAGTAGACCATAGAGTATGATTGTTTTAGCTCCATTTTAGAGGAAACATACACAAAAGATGAAAACACCACAAAATGACAACCTGTGAGAAACTAAATTATCTCTAAAACTGCACACACACCTCTGGAATGTTCTTCTTACAGGGGATGTGACCTAAATTGTTCTGATTGGACTGTCAGGCTGTCCTTCTGTTAACCAGTCTAGGTGGTGAAGTTGCAGATATACAGTAGCTCCATCACAGAGCCTCAGCCTGATATTACGTTTATCATGAGCGTATGTCCTGAGGCTGCAGAGGCTCTGTGTGTCCTAGCTCTTGGTGATAACAGCTCTAGGGAAAGGCAGGGGGGAGCGAGTTTGGGAGAAAAATGAGAGGGGAAAGCTAAGAGTGCCTTTGGTGGTGAAACAGCCAGAGTTTTATACAGGAAAGAGTTCAGCATAGTTGATGCCAGAACTCTTGATCATGCTATCTTAATTCCTGATCTGATGAGGCTTTCTAGATTGTTGGGAAGGGCCATGGGTGAAGGTGGGGAGGAAAAGGAGAGTGAAGAGTCCCTAGATGGAGTAGATGTAGCAAAGGGAACCCACAGCTGGACTGTGGGCAGGGGAGATGATGTATCTGAAACCTCTGCTGGCACTGGTGATGAATCCCTTACTGGGAAGGTAGTGGTGCTGCCGACTCCGACACCTGGCAGAGGTGTGTGTGGTAGTTGTGATGCTGCTGGTACTGTTGATACATTGGCCCAGTCTCTGGCTATTGCAGCAGGAATCCTTCTCTCATTCCTCTTTTCTCTCACTGGCTGCACAGGACCCTGTCCAGACCAGCACCTCAGAGCGTGGAGGTTATCCGTCAGCACTCTCATTCTACCTCTGCTCAAGTACGGGCCATTTCCCTCGAACAGGTCCTCTCATTTCCAAAAGAGATCAGTATTCTTGAGTAGTGCAATTCTCTGGGCGCAGGCGCATTTAACAGACATGTGTTCAGCTGAAACATTTGGGTAAAATTTGTACATTTTTCTTCTATATATGTTAGGAAGAGGTTCACCGATGAATGTCTTAACCTCTACTTTAGAAAACTCCTTGAATAATTTAGTGAAATCCCTTTTCAAGACTTCAGTCCATTCCATTCTGATGTCCATTGCACCCACATGCACAATCAGCTGTTTATCTCCTGGGTGTGTTGACATAACTTTTGGCAGGAGTTTTGTAATCTCAGAAACAGAAACTGGGATAGTAGCCTGTTTGGATTCCTATGCGACTCACACCACCAATGGCACCTCTCTAGCAGCACTGTATGTCTGTCCTTGACATTTGGCGCAGATTGCGTCTGCCTGCACTCTTTTGCCAACTTCATTGCTCATGTTTCGAGATGACAATCCATTTTCTGTTTGTATGTTAACATCAGTCTGTGACAGTGGTAAAAATCTGTTTTAAGCTGTATTTTGGGTGATGTAACGATATTAGCATGTTATAAACTGCAAGTTTTGGACCCAACATAGTTAGAAGTTAACAGGTTTATTTTACTGGTGGGGTCTGGTGGAACAGGTAGTTACTGTGCAGGGAGGTCCAGAGGAGCAGGAGCCACATGGAAACTAGGTGAGTTCAAAATTAAGATCGCAAGGGAGCGCTGAGAGCAAAATCCCCAAATTACAAAAAGTCTAGGAAAAAATTGCAAATCACAATCTTCAGCGAGGAGCCAAGAACTAGTTATCACATGAGGAATAACCGACAAAGTGGCAAGGAATGGAGGAAGAGCAAGGCTTATAGGTAGGACTTCATTGTAGATAGATTTCAGGTGCGTGATCGTACAGACTGCAGCTGGTATGGGTTGCTTGACTCCTCCCACGTAGGTGGGAAACTCACAAACACAAAGGGATCATGACATAGCATTTTCTTTTATCACTTGCTGTGTTGGCTTAGCATTTTGATCTTTACAAAGTTTAGTAAAAGACACAGTAGCACTCAGATTTGAGTTGAAAGTAGCATTACCACTGGAAGTCACTGGTAGCGTCCAGTGAAGCCCATTTCCTTTTGTCCAGATTGTAAAGCAAATACCTGTACTTGTAGCATTAAATTCTTGTCAATAGTTCTAACATTCCAGCATTCACAGAAAGAACTCCCTTGGTTTCTTCCCCAGGACTTGTCGGTGGCTCATTGAAAAAAATGTTTAAACATTTATAAATAGTTTAAAAGTCTTGGTTTACTTAAAAGAAAATCATAACTAGACAGAAAAAAAACAAAAAAGGAATGCTGATAAAATAAACCCATGGTTGAGTTTCAATAATTGGCTCAAGACTACAGATGGCTTATCATCTCTGCGTCATTTTAAAAGAAAGAAGAAGAAAGATATATTACAAAGAGATAAGGTTAGTGAAAATCTAATTCTCATACATAAGAGATATCTATGGAAACACAAGAGCAAATGATCGTAGAACATCTGTCTAAATGCAACAACAAGATTGGTGTTAGTAAATAAAAACTAAACTTAAGGAGTACGACTAAATGCTGTGCTTTAGTTCATACTGATTATTTTAATTGAAATCTGTCTAAAGATTGGAGTTTTTATATAGATAAATTTGAGAAAAATGCTGACTGTGCAGAAATATTAATATCCTGTGTGCTGAGAAGTGATCCGATTCGTCCTGCTGAGGTGAACTTTATTCAGTGCAGCCCTGAGGGATCAGGTTAGTACCGCGGCTGTGTCCAGAGCTTGTGATGGAACAGAGAGGGGGGGCGAAGGCACGCATGGGGCTTGGGGGGGACTTTATGAGCTCAGGTGACTGTGTGCTGATTTACGTCCTGCGTCAGAAGGCAGTGATGGTTTGACGAGGCTTGTGACGAACTGCTGTCAGCATCAGGAGTGATGTATGGAGGGGCCACTGTCCCTGCTGACTCCTGCTTCATTTATTTACTACACAACACATAAATTAGCTTTCATTGCTTGTTGTGTCAAAGCCTGTGTTTTTAGCAAGTTAGTATCAAAATAATATATTTTTATCATATAGTTAAAAACTGTATGTAATTAAAAATAGCATAATGGTTTAGTATAACATTTATTTGAAAGAGTAACATTTTTTATCTGTTTTTGTGTGTGTGTTTGTACTTAAATATAACATATATTATTATATTATATCATATTTAATGTTCATTTTTTTGTCTATTGACAATTTAATACTGTTTAATGAAATGTCAGATGTTTACACAAACATTTTAATTTCAGTACCACATGTAGATAGAGTAGTATTTTTATCATGACAACAGAAGGAAGGTGCTGCGTGGTTTGGTGCCACTTGTTTGTTAACACTGAAATGTGTGAAGACAAGAGGATCTTAATTAACATAGTGCGGCAGGAGCAGCAGCACCTCAGTAAGCTCTGCTTCAGTTCTTAACGCCTCCACAAAAGCAGTACTGTGTCATCACAGACATATTTATAGTCTTATCAAAGCTGGAAATACACAAACAACAGCGCATGTGTGACTCCGCCTGCATTCCCACAATCCTTTGTTGCAGCTGACAGATGGTGATAATCAGTATTGTCCCCGGGAGATGAAGAGACGGCCCATTTATTACCCTTCAACATGTTGGTGATGGACGCCCAAACCGGTGTTCAGCACTGGGGTTTAAACTGGAGCATTTTACAGTTTGTGTTCACTCTATGAGACTGTGGTAAAATGTATTTTGGTATGAACCCTATTCCCTACAGAAACTTGCGCTGCCTTTGTAAAAAAAAAAATAAATAAATAAAAAAAAAACCTTATTAAAAGTCAAAATGACTTCATTATGTAAACCAGTTTTTAATAATTAAGTAATTATTAAGGGTCCCCCACATCATTACTTAACAATGTGCCCTACTCATTGTTGTTTTTATATTTGATTGTAATAAAGGGCAGGTCTATGTTTAATCTAAAGCAAGTAATAAAATCTGCTTCTGTAATATGAACTGTATATATTAATTAATATATTTTAACAGAATTTGATGATAAAGGCCGTCTCTAGAGGAATCTTTTGAGGGGCTGTGTGTGCCCCTCTGCCTTTAGGACACCCTCTGGAAACTTCTTTGGTATATTCGCACCTCTTTGGAGGGAAAGGGCACATCTCGAGGAAGGTAATAGGAGACAGCTGAGAATATTTTTGGATAGAATTGTTCATAATATATACATACATCATTTAAGTTATTTATGTCAAAAACAATGTGTAATTGTAATGTTGCTTTTTATTTGTACTTTTCACTCTTTTAAAATTAGGTATATGAGTTTCTGTGGGATGTAAAAAGAGGTTAGAGGGTTCATGTCTCTGGATTCTTAAATGGAAATTTTCTGATGAAACATATCACTGGTCGGGTTTCACTGTGCTGCATCGTGTTTCTAATCCCGGCTCAAAACACATATCACTGACAGCACAGCACCAAGGGCACTTCCTGTTCTCTATACACCAACAGACTTTATTCTCATTAAGTCATTGTTTGTGGCCATGGTCCAGGTGTGATTCTCTGGACAGTGTAGCGCAGAAGTGTAAACATAAAACAACAATATTTAATATTACATTAGAATGCATCCATATACCCCAGGGCAGCTGTGACTATAATAGTAGCTTAGTGTGGAGTGAATGAATAATGCACAAAGTTATAAAGCGACTTTGAGCTTCTGGAAAAACGCTATATAGAACTAAAGTATTATTATCATAGAATCTAATAGTTTATTCTGCATTTTACCGTATGTTTATTTGGACACAATCTGACCAAATATGCTCTTATTTACTATGGCTAACTTTAATTATATGATGCTTCATGATTTCTTTCTCTTGTAGGAGAGCTCTTTGAGACATGATACTGACAGCATCAGTACGTGTTGTGCATTGGCTCCTGTGTAACTGCAGGAGCTTTATTGTGCCTGTTGTTGTCACCACTTCATTTGGAGTGTCCTGGGTCACAGTGTGCTCACACTGAAGGGATAAAGAGCGAAATAAAAGCTCTTCCTTCCTGCGTCCGTCCCTCTGGTCAATAGTGCAGTTTAACTGTCAGTGGTTTACAGGACTTGTGCTCACATCATTGGCTCTTATCAGTGACAGTTCCTGCAGTTGTGTGCTCAGCAGTGATTTCTTCTTTAAGGAGATGATGCCTGACAGTAAAGATGACTTCAGTTCATCCTGTCATCGACAGCTCGCTGTGGATGACACAAACTGTAGACTGCATCACCACTGGGTGAATTACAATCTTATAAGGGTAAATCTGTAAGCAGCAGTGTGTGACAAATGATCCAGTTTTGATTTTTCTCTCCAGGGAAGAAGGAGGGAAAGTCGAGTGAGCATTGGAACTAAATATGTTAATTTTTTTTTTTTTTTTAATCACATTACCAGTTTTCTTTGCCCATAGTAAGTGCATGATGATAAAAGGAGCAGTGGCTGATGGGACGTGAGTGCCTGAGGCTGCAGCTGCCACAGAACCAACCAATCAGAACGTGCACAGTGTGATCAGGCCTGCCATAATAAAAAACTGCTGCCAAACATTAAAGAAGGGGCCACTAAAGGACAATCGAGAATGTTATATGATGATAAATATTTTCTATACATTTATTTTCATGTTGCCACTTATTTGACACAAATAAGCAAATGCGGAAACAATTTTGTTAAATGTAGTTTTTTTCCCAAATATAATTTGACATATGTATACAACATTTTAAATAAACAAGATTAAATCATGGCTGTGAGGCTACATACCATAGTGCAAGTAAAGACAGATTCTTAATTATTTAAAAGGCAACAGTTAGCATGTGCATTGTTTGCAGACTCGCCTACTGTGTTGTTATTATGAGCCTGACACATGTAAAACTATGGAGTCATTGGTGCAGTTTTTTGCTGTAAGTGGTGGTGTTTAGGGTTTGGACTGGGGTGGTCATTTTTAATGTGGTGATGATGATGATAGTGATGATGATGATGTTGATGATTGTAAGTATGATGATGATGATGGTGAGAATGATGATGATGATGATGATGATGATGATGATTGTAAGTATGATGATGATGATTGTGAGAATGATGATAGTGATGATGATGATTTTGATAATGATGATGGTTATTGTGAGAATGATGATAGTGATGATGATTGTGAGAATGATGATGATGATTGTAAGAATGATGATCTGGATGTTAGGGAGAATGATGATGATGATGATGATAATGTTGTTGATGATTGTAACTATGACAGTGATGATTATGAGAATGATGATAGTGATGATGATTGTGAGAATGATGATTTTGATTATTGTGAGAATGATGATGATTATTGTGAGAATGATGATGATTATTGTGAGAATGATGATGATTATTGTGAGAATGATGATGATTATTGTGAGAATGATAATGATAGTGTTGTTGATGATTGCAACTATGATGATGATAATTGTGAGAATGATGATGATGATAATGATGTTGTTGATGTTGTTGATGATTGTGAGAATGATAATGATGATGATTGTGAGAATGATGATGATGCTGTTGGTGGTGATGAACACGATGATGATGATGATGATGATGATGATGATGATAGTGATGACGGTGATGAACACGGTGCTGACAGCTGTCAACAGTGGTGACATAATAAAACCTTGTCTATGTTCAGTCTTTGAGCTGAGGCAGACTTTCTGAGGACATGTCAGGCCGATCTGAACCATCAGGGGACACAGTAAGTGCCTGTTAATGCCCCAGTGGAGCCCAGCAGATAGACCGCTAATCTCTAACTTACCTAAATGAAAGCCTGACTGTGTATGTTCTTCTTGATCCCATTATGTGGTTGTGATAATACAAAATTTTGAATATCTGTAGTGCACAAAATTTAGAACATTTATATTTAAAAACAACAATCATTTTATTAACTCACTGAATGTTATTGAATCAGACACCAGACCTATAGCCACAAACATTTTGGCATAACAGTGATCAGTTTAGTATTTATTAGTATTTATTACTTTGTCAACTATATTTCTAGAAACATTTATCACACAAATCTAAGAAGAATTCCTTGCTGCAAAGTGCTGAACTTATTCCTTGTATTATCATTTCTATAGGAGGTTCTCTTTGGGGTCTTTTTATCCATACACATATGAAAGCCCTCTCTTTTCTGAGAGATTTACCCAGAAGGCCACAGTGCTCCTTTCCCCACACATCAAATAAAAATGCCCTCATCAATAGAGCTCTTCTTCGTCTGGGTCTGCTCCCAGTGGCTCTCCTGAGGTTGAGGCGTTCTCACCTCCAGTACAAACATCAAGGGCGATATTGACTGAGCTCTGCAGCAGCGGACACCTTCACACTGACAAGACATTTTCTCTAGTATTAGTGTAACATCGGCCACTTTGAGCTGCTCTTTTGGACTTGTGGAAATCTTCACTTTCAGCCTTATCCACTCAACTGGACACTTAAACGATAAAGAATCAACTGAAACTGGAGTTGAGCAAGGATGCGATGTGCTAACAATTTAAGGCCATGCTCACAGATCTGTTACAGGTACATTTAGACTTTTGGCAGTTTGAGCGGTTTTATGTCTGTAATGATTACTGCGCCAAAGAGGCCTACAGGTGGTGGGAGACAACCACAACCGTTATGTAATCTTTGAATATATCTGCTCCTTTCATGTTTTTTTCAAGACAAGCAGGTGTCATGGTCCACGTGTCCCTGTGCCTTGTTTTGTCTCCTGTGGTTGTGTTTTGTCTCCTATGTTTTCCTTCTCCCCCTACCTCACCTGCCTGACTCTGGAGCTGGGCGGAGTTTCCGGCTCCTCCCGTGCGCACCTGCAGCCCATGAGGGAAATCAACTCCACCTGCGGCTGTATATGAAGACCCAGAGACAGACACGCGAGGCGAGACCGTCCATGTACCAACGTGACTACCTAGCTCCTTACTTGTTGTACTTTTTGCTCACTACGTTTTTTGCTAACTCCAGTTTTGCTGTTGCCAGACCCTGCTCCCTGGAATTCTCCGCACCTGCGCTCCTGGCTCCGCTCCGACTCAGCTCCTGCTCTCTCTGGTACAGTGCATCTCGTTACTCTGGCCACCTCGTCTCCGGACTTCACCCTGCGCTCGGCTCTTCGTCCTGGCTTTCCTCGTCCTGCTCCTCGTCCTGCTCCTCGCCCTGCTCCTCGCCCTGCTCCTCGTCCTGCTCCTCATCCTGCTCCTCGTCCTGCTCCTCGCCCTGCTCCTCGCCCTGCTCCTCGCCCTGCTCCTCGCCCTGTTCCTCGCTTCGCACTCAACTCTCCGTCCCGGCCTGCCCACACCACGCAGCGCACCGCACCACCAGCTCCCCACCACTTCAGCCCCCTTTGTTGTCTATTATTCACAAACTGTAAATAAACATTGTTAAACCTTCCCCGGGTACTGCATCATTTGGTCTACCAGTCTGCATTACGACAGCAGGTTTCTTCAGTATAATTACTATACCTCTACCATTCTCATCCCATGTATTTTTTATTCATATCATATTTTATTCATACTTCTTTTTCTATGACACACTACAGGATGTATATAGTATATCACTGTATATGTAATAGCCCGTATGTTCTAGTCTCAGATATATGGTTTGTAACATTTATTGAGGTCTCAGTGTGAACAGTGTAGCCTGCTATAGACAGTTTGTTGGTATTTTTATTTCTTGGCAGAAACACAAAAGTCCATATATAGCAGGACTTAAGGCAGTACAAACTCTCATCACACAGACAAGCCTGGATACTGCCCAGCTTTTTCTAAAGTTTGGCATTCTTGGTTAACAAATTAAAGGCCCTGCATCCAATTTTTCCCATTTATTTGAGCAAAATTGGCCTTGCTCAAGATATACAGACATATTGTATAAGCAACTCTTGAAGTCAAAATTTGTCAGCTATGTACTGTTTGTATATAATTTGAAAGCATTTTACTATATTACTATACTACTATACTTTTACTCCATTATCTATAATCCAGAAGTGCACATTAGCATGCTAGTTCTTAGATTAATCATCACGTCAAAACTGCACTGGTAAAAAAAGCACTTATAAACTCATCACACCACTAGGATGATTGTAATGTATGAGGTAGTCGTAGTGCACAAAATTGGCCTTAGTCTCGTGACAGTTTTTTTTATTACCCTGGTCTCCCGGATTCAAGCGCATTTGGACTTGGTCTTGGTCTTGATGGTGCTTGGACTCAGTCTTGGTCTTGTCTCGGACTCAAGTGCATTTGGACTTGGTCTTGGCCTCGATGGTGCTTGGACTCGGTCTTGATTTCAATGGTGCTTTGATTTGGTCTTGGTCTCGATGGTGCTTGGACTCGGTCTTGTCATGGGCTCGAGGTCTGGCACTTGACGAGTGCGATTTCATTACGGCCACTGCTGTCAGCAGTAAACTTGTGGTTTTGTTTGGAGCCAGTGGACACTGCATAGCACACCACTGCACTCAGCCTGTGCGACGGTATGTCCGTGACCGCCTGTCCCGCCTAATAATAGTGCACAAATCCATTGTATTTGGTGAATGTGCAGAGGCTAGAAAATATCACTGCATATCCAGTAAGATAATGTAACTCCAGTTATGATCGATGAAATAAGTGTTGTTGCATGTGTTGAAGCCTAAATCAGCATTAATCAGATGATATCTATGATATATATGTCACAATGACAAATAAATGGAAAAATTACAAAGATGGCCTCAATTTGGTCTCAATGGGCTGTGGTCTCGCTTCTGTCTCGATCTCGACCCTCAAATGTGTTGGTCTTGTCTCGGCCTTTAAAAGTCTTAGTCTTGTCTCTGTCTCAGAACCCTGTGGTCTCGGACGGGTCTTGTTCTCAATTAGTGCGGTCTTGACTACAACACTAGTATGAGGTAAGTGAGAAATTACTTCGGACAATTGTAAACCATTTAAAATGAACTACTTCAGTTTTTTCCACATTTTTAAGACAGAATCAGGTACAAATCAGGTACAGCACCTTTAAGAAAGCAAAATAAAGCAAAATTGTAAATACAGTATAAAAGTGGTGTACAATGTAATGTTATTCTTTTAAAGTGACACATGTACAGTACAATACACTAACAACTAGAGTTACATGAATGAAGTGTTTTCATAATTGTATGGTCATAAGGAATTATATCTTACAGCCACAGTTGTTGTTTCTGCCGCCACAGTTTTTTTTTTTTTTTTTGGACAGTCATATACTCAACCCAACTCAGTGTAGCTCCAGGAATGCCTTTTTGTAGTTGTGTTCAGTGAAAGTTTCCTCCCTAGGGCCATGGGACATTGGCAAATACAGAGGCAGCAGTTCCCTCCATGTCCCTAGATGGCAGAAAACATCAACAACAGGGTGAGGAGCCTGGAAACGGCCATAGGTTTATTTTGACAAAAGTGAAGTAAAAGAGACTTTCCGCATCTCCTCCCATCAGCCCCTAGGGTGTGCAGCAGCAGTGAGTCTGAACTTTGCACAGTGCTCAAGTTTACTTTCAATCATATTATTATTTACCACTGGGGTTTCTCACCTGACACATCCACCAACAGTGTGAGGAGTTTTCAGCTGAGCAACAGTTGTTCCTGACACCCGCTGATACTGGCTGTTCAAATAAGCAAATGCACTGAAAACTTCTCTACCTCTGCACCAATCACTGTACTTTTTTTTCTTGGTTTTTAATATTTTCAAATTTTGCACTGGCCCAAAAATAAGCTGGAAAAGATTGATTATTATTGTAATAAAATCACTATGAATGAGGCAGTAATTAATTAGGTATGGGACATGAAGGTTAACATAACTCAACACATGACACAAATTAGAATAACCAGAAAAATAATACAAATTTTGAGAAATTAACAATTGTGATAACAATGTCCACAGTGCAGCTGGTGTTAGAGACTCAGTTAAGAGGGTGCTCGTTCTCAGCTCCAAATGCTTGCAGGACATTATGGAAAAGGTCAGTCCTGTTTTTAATGAGTATGTTAATGATATGATTCATTTGTACAGACCACTTTTTCTGTTTCCCCCTATAGTGACAGTGCTGATACACAATTCTATGTACAGTATATACTCTCCTTGTTCATGTTCATTCCTGTTTTTTTGGGTTTTTTTTTGTTTTTTTCTTCTGTCCTCCTTGTTTCTTGTCACTTAAACTCCCACCAACTTAAAGGTGCACTTTTTTGATGGTGATTCACTCCATGGGATATGTTATTGCCTGAAATTATCCACTATGTCGCATTAAACTTATCTATCATGCATTTTATTCATTACACTAGGCCTATTGCCTAAAGAATACATGGAAAAAACATGCATTCTTACTGTGAGCGGAGTCTGCTCTCCACCACAAATCTAATCTTTAACCTGGCCTTTTGGCATCAGATGCCGTCTCTGTGAAGATAGAAAAGCTACATGACATTCTGTGGAGCAAAGCACTGACATCATGAAGAGAAAAAGATGGCAGACCCTCCTTCAGAAAAAATACATAGTGAACTTTTAATATTTCATCCTCATGAAAACACACCTACTCACAGTCACACACGTGGATAATTACCCTCTTTCACATTTCCATTCACATTTATCACTTAAAAGAAACTCAACATACAAAAATAATGATTACGATGGCAACACCTCCATCACAAATGGTAATGCTGCTCCCAGTATTTTATTTAAGCTGCACACTGATGTAAAGTGCTTTTAAATGTCACTTTTTCACATCTATATGGATGATTAACTATACAGAAAGATGCTCATGAAAATGTATGAACAAATACATTTTCTGCTGAAACACTAGGCACTTATATGGACGTTAGTGTCTTTAACCTGGACTATTTTCTCCTACTTTATCTAGTGTTGTAGAATGCTAAGATGAAGAGCATCCTCCCACTGACAGCACTGTTTCGTACTTTACTGTGACTTTGAAGTGTTTTTGTTTTTTTTAACATAAAATAAAGAAAAATCCGAAATCTCTGAAACATTTATTTCATTTTCAAATTGACCTCTCACCTAATTTATTAAGTAAGTTTAGAGAGTCAACAAGTTCCCAGGCAAAAGGTCATGTACATTTTTGGCATGTGGTACTATGATACTAGTGGGAGTAGAATAGATCAGGATGAGATCTAAATACAATAGAAGTAGTCTACACTGTATTGTCATATTTTTAAGCTGCAAAGTTGTAATTTACAAAGCAAATTGAAGTCATTTCTACAGAAAATACATCAGGGCTACTTTTACTTGTATTGGAGTTATATTTAACCAGGTGTATCTGCACTTTTAATGCAGTAATAACTAACTTTAAGAGGGATACAAATAAACTGTAGCAATGTGAATGATAATCTGAAAATCTCCAAAAGTTGTATAATTATTTGCTTTTAACCCATGCACATTTGTTGCATGGTTGATTTACATAATTATCTTAGAGGTTGGGATCAAAAATATAAAATGGTAGTATCTTGTTTGGAGATGTACCTATATGTAAAAAAGAAGTGATAAACATGCAAACTACAAACATTCACAAACTGTCACTTGTAATTGTATGACTACATTTCGACACTTCCCACTCATCTATCTGTGTGTTATCTCTGTAAGCTCAGCCAGACAACAGCAGTCTAAAAAAACACGCTTTTGGGCTCCTGAGTTCTAAACACAGGCTGTCTGAAAAGAGAGGAGCGGAGGAGGAATGACTAAGCTACAGACACATGGGCTGAGAAAATAAGAGACACAAACCAGCACGAGGTGTCAGAGCTGCAGGCCACAACCTGGTCTGGGGTCTGGGAGGAGAAAAAAATGACAAATGTACACTGCTAAACTTTGAGTCAGAACTGAGATATGGATCGTGCAAAAGTGCTGGGGTGAATCAGAAGTCATAGCTACATAATTTAACAAAACAACAGCATAACAAAACAAAACAGGAAAAAAACTGGAAACTGTGAAGGCTCAAAAGAAATATCTAAAAAAACAAAGACTAGTGCAGATGCATAAAACAATATAACGGCATTGTTTGGCCACAGCCCCCTGCCTGCCTCTCGCAAACAACATTCACTGCCATCCTCTCCTTCCACAGCGGATACAAAATGTGTAGTCAGTAATTTAGTAGTTAGTTCGTTAGAAGACATTAAAATTACAACACAACAAATCAAAATATAAATAATCATCACAAAATTCACATTAAAAGAAGAGTTTCAGTCGTCTACACAGTGAAACAGAACTGTTTTGAGCCTTGATTTAAACATGGTCAAAGTAGAGGCCTGTCTCACATCTTCAGGAAGATTGTTCCAGGTTTTAGCTGCATAAAACTGAAATGCTGATTCCCCATGTTTAGTCCTGACTCTGAGCACCAGCAGGAGGCCGGTCCCTGAAGAGTGTGAGATGGTTCAAATAATGATTCAACTACTGGAGAGTTATGTTAATAGGTCTGGAAGGTTTACTGAAGCACTTGTATTTTCCTGTATTTAATTTTATATGTTGCTGTTAGGACAAAAAGTACAATTTGACCTTGAATTATTAGCCTGGTGACCCTAACTTTAACCCTTTATGAGAGCTGAAGGTTTTGGAGTCAAGTTTGTGGACTATGTCTATCTGTAACACATGATTGAATATGCAGAAGAAGTACCCTCTTATCCTTATCCATTCAGAGCAAACTTTTAAAATTTTTGTCCAGCTGACTCAGTAGAGGAGAAAAAAATCCACAAGAAAAATGAATCAAACACGTAGACACTGAATTGTTACAGTATTATGTCTTAAACAGAGTACATTAAGGGTTACACAGTCCCTCCTACTTCGACAGGGGAGCCATCAATCTCCAGTATTGGCTGCTCACAGCACACACCTTTATGTTTTATTTAGATGCATTAGACTGACACATGTTATTTCCTGGAGAGACTGATGTGTGGCGCTAAAAAAGCCCACAGTAAGTATTAATGATCCCATGCATTGACTTGAGTTAGTTTGCAGTGTAGTGCCTGTGTGGGCAGATTTATATTCAGGTGCTATGTATGAAAAACACAGACGCAAACACAGATTTCATTGATCTCAACTCCTCAGGTTTCCTTTTGTGTCATGATTTAAGAGCAGAGTGAGACCTCCTGTCTGGACTCTACACTTCATTGTGAGTGATATGCAGCTTTTGAGGAGAAACTACACATGCCTGAGGTCTGTGCTGCTGTCGTCATTCATACAGAATATATATTTGGAAGCCTGTTTAGTGACATGCTGCTCATACGGACTTATCTGTGAAGTGCAGAACACTGGTGATGAAACATTCAGTTTAGTTTAACATGTTGTGCTTCCAGTGCCTTAATCACACAGTAAATGGGTAATGTTTAAGCTTTGCTTCCACAGCCTTAAAATATGATTTTTTAAAAATATTAAATAGGCCTATAATAAGGTGACTGATTAAAACGCAGAAGACTTACAGCAAATCTAGACGATCCCTAAAGGAGCCCAGTGTCAGGATTTATGAGGGCATCAGGGGTGACGGGTGTTACTCACTGTATGGAAATGTTGCTGCTTGATTAGACTCAGACTCAGGGTTTAGAGAGATAGCGTGATGATGATTTTTTGACCGGTGCGTGGCTGCTACTGTTGTTTCCAACGATTTATGCTTTTGGAAAAGATGTTGACTTTGCTTTAGTTGTTTGTTTTTTTTCATTGATTTTCTGCAGCGCAGCAGGCAAATATTAAACTATTGACAACAGGTTTGGAGTAATGCGCGTCAAGAAGAGAACAACAAGACTGCAGCATCGACACGCCCCCAAAGAGAGAGAGAGCGATGAGGAGGGAGAGGTATACAGAGGAGTGATAGAGGGCAGCAGCGCGGGCTTCCGCTCTGCAAGGAGCATCACCTGTGTGACTACGGCACGGCACACCTCCTCCTGCGGTCTCGAACAGCTCTGTGGTTCTTGGACACGTCCCTGTTGTGAACACCGAGGAACAGCGCGTAGAAGAGAGAACACAGAGCCGCAGAAAGCAGGCATGTCCGCCGGCCTTTTTTTTTCCACTGTGTCCGGCTTTGGATCCTGGGCTCGTCCTAACACTTACTGGACTTGTTGCTGACCCAAAGAAAAGAAGAAAGCGGACCAAAAGTATAAAGTTGTTATAAAGGAATGTATGTTATGCATTTTGAGAGTTCTCTAAAGTGAATGAGCAGAGGGCTCGCGGCTCTCCTCTGGATGTCTGCTCGTCTCTCGGGTGCTTGGAGTGACCCTCAGCTCTAGGACCATGGCAGCGGGGAGTAGCAGCGTGGGCTGCCCTTCGCGCGCCGCAGCGGCCATCGGCTGGATGCCGGTGGCCAACGCGCCCATGCCCATACCCCGAAAGAAAAGAAGCAGCGGGGGACAGGACGGACTTATCATTCTTAATGTGAGTGGCACTAAGTTTCAAACTTGGAGCGATACTCTAGCGAGCGATACCCAGACACGCTGCTGGGCAGCTCTGAGCGGGACTTTTTTTTTCACGAAGAGACAAATGAGTACTTTTTTGACCGCGATCCAGATATTTTTCGCCACATTCTAAACTTCTATCGCACAGGAAAACTGCACTACCCGCGCCAAGAGTGTATATCGGCGTACGACGAGGAGCTTTCCTTTTGGCATCATCCCGGAGATTATTGGGGATTGCTGCTATGAGGAGTACAAGGACCGGCGGCGAGAGAACCAGGAGCGCATACAGGACGATGAGGAGACGGACCAAGGCAACGATCTCATCTCCCCGGATATGTCTTTTATGAAATAGGAGACTATGTGGCGCGCCTTTGAGAACCCACACACAAGCACAATGGCTCTAGTCTTCTATTATGTTACAGGCTTCTTCATCGCAGTGTCAGTGCTGGCCAACGTTAGTGCAGTGGAGACTGTCCCGTGCGGGACAATGCCCAACCCGCGTAAAGGTGGTGTCCCTGCGGTGAGCGCTATGAGCTGGCCTTCTTCTGGGCTGGACACGGCGTGTGTCATGATCTTTACTGTGGAGCTGAGTACCTGCTGCCGCCTGATGGCCGCACCCAGCCGCTACAAGTTGTCAAAAGCGTGATGAGCATTATTGACGTGGTGGCCATCATGCCTATTACATCGGCCTCGTCATGACGGACAATGAGGATGTGAGCGGCGCCTTTTGTCACTCTGCGCGTCTTCAGGTGTGTTCAGGATTTTTAAATTCTCGCGGCACTCGGCGGGTCTGCGCATATCTTGGGCTATACACTTAAGAGTTGTGCCTCAGAATTGGGCTTCCTGCTCTTTTCTCTCACTATGGCCATCATCATCTTCGCCACTGTCATGTTTTTATGCGGAGAAGGGCTCCCAGCGCCAGCAAGTTTTACCAGCATCCCCGCGGCTTTCTGGGTACACCATCGTTACCATGACGACCCTAGGGTGAGTCCTGGCGCGTGCGTGTCTCTGTGTGAGGGGCTGTGGAGCTCTACCTGCTGGTCATGTGTTTGAATGCTCTTTGTACTTGCCTCTGTCCATGGTGCTGAAGCTGAAGTTTTACTTTACCGCAAAGTCTCTTCTCAGAAATGAATCAGGAAAGTTTTACTGCTACATCAAGCTAAATATTTATAAAGATTGTGAGTACTGAGTATACTTAACTCTATTTTGTTTGTGTTATAACTGATCCGTTATTATGAAGTAGTGTGTATATGTGCATGTGCTCTGTGGCTTCTGTTACTTTTGGTTATGCTTCTAAATTCTTGTTCATGGTGCTGCTGAACAGTTACAGAAAAAATAAGTTGTTTTTTTACCCAAATTTGTCCAAATGGAACTACCCAGAGACCTGTTTTCATAATATTAAGTACTGTATAAAATTAATCAATAATTTTGCAAGGTTTGATTTGCATAATTCAAGTCAATGGTTTTTGTTCTCCTTATTTACACTTTATTTATGGCTACATACTTGCACTGAATTGTTGAATTTATGTCAACATAGAAAAGGCTGACTGAGCCAAGAGCATTTATCTTTATCTAATTGATTAGAGAAGCGTAATTATGGGCAGTCTGTTAGAGGAAAAGTTCTAGTTACAGGAGTGTAATCAGTCTGTGTCTGACCTGTGCCCCCCGATTGGCAGCAGTAGGTCATGTGACTTAAGAATACATGTGTGACAGAGCTGTCTGCTGCAACTGAATCAAGCACACGCATACAGACACACCAAGCACCACACACACAAGCACACACTGTATATAAATCCATATTGTGTTTATGTGGATAGACACATTCAATGCAACCAAAGAAGGTCAAAAGCAATAATAAACTGTTCACAGACATATTTTATTTAATGTAAATTTTTACTGAGACAACCGTAGTGTACCCTATGCCCCTGAGTGCCTGAGCGGGTTGGTTATTTCTATTAGACGGCTCTAATTTAGTTAATTCATTATGCAGCATGTCTAACAGCTCTCATGCTCATATGCTCGCCTTAGTGTTTCTTTTTGTAATGAAGCCACCTAACAGGGGCAACCAAGTGGAAAAGATGGTATCTGCGGGCAAAATCACATCCCCCAAATGTTACTAGTGTTTAATTTGAAAATGGGGCATTTTAATGGGGCTGTGATTGCAGGAAGACATTTAGGAAAAGTGGAAAAGCACTCTCGTTATTAGTAGATTCACACTTTTTGCGATTGTACAGAGTGTGACAGTGAGCGCAAGAAGAAGGAGGGGACTAACATTCCACACTGACTCTGAGGCTGCTGCAAGAGTTGGAGAAATGCCACACATTTAAACACAGTTTTACTAATAAACCTAAATTAACCTTTGATTAGCTTGCTTCAAAAACTAATTCCACCTCATAATGTTTGTACGTTTCCCACAAACATTTTATATCTCGCAGTGCTATAGGAGCAGCTAATTTGGCTCTGTGTGCCTTTAAATGGCAATAGTGTTGTGGTTTTAAAATAGAAAAAAAAATAAAGATTAACAAGCATTACCAAAACTTTGGCAGATGGGAAAGGATGAAGTAGAATGGTGTCCTGGTAAATCAGTTTGATGCTACAGACACAGCTGTCCTAAGGGTTTTGCTTCAACTGTATAAACATATTTGAACTATAACTTGTTTTAATCTGGAACAGCAGACTGCAGGCATAGTTGTTTTGTTGAGTTGTTGAGTTGTTCTTTCTACCACTGTAGAGGCTGTAAGAAAATCAGTTCAAAAATATGGCCAAAAACATCGGCCGTGAGAGAAAAAAAATCTTAAAGAAAAAGTTTGTACTTTACTTTTAGATTGAAAATACAACCGCCTTTATGTAATCCATCTTTAGAGGATCTATCTTTCCTTTTATGCCTCCCTTTTCCTCCTCCTTAGGTTGGTTGATCTCGTCTTTAGAAATGAATGAAGTGTGCCGGAGTTGTGCGTGCATTGATCAGAGCAGGCTGTGAATATCAATGACAGCTGATAACACACACAGCTGCACACACACGCACACATTCAGCTCCAGGAAAACAGACTGCCTGTTATTTAAAGATAAATTCTCCTTAGAGATCAGAGCCTGCGTGGGGAGTTTCTGCTCTGCTCTTTGTATTAGTCTGGAAGCAAAGCATTGTGGGGACATAGATCAGCAGCATCATCAGCACAACGTGAGACTATGAGCTCCAGGGTGTGATGATTTGACACAAATATGGATGGCTTTATGTTGTCAGGGTTCTTTGTGGGAGCCCTGTTTTTACACTGAGCATTTGGAATAAATATAGTGCTTACATTGTGTATTCAAATACGTGAGTGCAAAAAGGACTATTAAACAAAAGCTCTCTAAGTTGTTACGCAATGAAAATTGCATGTACCCCTGAAATGTCCATTTGCAGATTCTGGTGTTGATTTTATATTTGTAATCTGGGATATTGTTAAATAATTTTCTTTTATCTGCAAAAGAATCTCACTTTGAGAGATTACGTGGTTTGTGATGGCAAGGACTTGGCAGCACGAACCGCAATGTCAAACCACTTGTGTCAGGTTTCCACTTAAAGAAATCCTTTAATATTTACATCTACTTCTTCACTCTCATCTTCACTTCAACATCTAATCAGTTGTTTTTTTGGTTGGATTGTTTTTATCCATAATTTCAGTATAGGTTATAATTGAATTTTATTGTAACTGATAGTTTTAAAGTAGTCAGTGAGTTAGATATCGCATATCGCCATCGCAGTTTATCCATTTCATCCTACATTTATTCTTAATTACTTCATGCATATAACGAAAACATGCCAGACTAAGTTCAGCTCCTGTCTATGTCCTCCCACTGGTAAGCTTTTCTTTCCTGACCACACATAATGCATTTGTAACGTCCCATTGTTTTGTCCTCATAACATGATTCTGTCAACAGATGTTAGACCCCCACCTTAAGAACACCTGTCCCCCCTAGAACCTGTGCCTCTTGCATGACTGCCAGAGCAGCCCTCGGGTTTCTGGTGCAGGACGTGTGGACCTGATCTTAAGCTTCAGTGGACCGGTGAGGGGATAGTCTAGTCCGCCACCTGTCTGCACCTGGCCGCACCACACGTGATCACCCGCCCTGCCACACCCTGCCCAGTGTGCCACTGTGGCTGCTACCACACCTGGACTGGGGCACATCAGGACACACATGGTGCGTCGACTAGAACACATCCCTCCAACACATAGATAGACCACGGTGTCCACAATGTGTACTCAGTTACTCTCAAACACACAGGGTAATGGACAAAAAGATCACAAGCTTTTTGTCTCGGATATTTACGATGCAACCTCTCTGCTATTCATTTTGACTTTCATTAACTATTTAAGGCAAAAACATGTTTCATAATATTAAACTAAACAAAAACAGCTGATCATGTGACATTAGAGTATGTTGAATCCAATTTACTTCCCTAAGTCTCACCATGACAGGACCACCCCATAATACCTGACTCATTAACTTTCTGCTGCTATTGCTCTCTAGCTAGATATTAATTGTGGCTATGTCTATAAGAATGTAATCATAGTTTAACTAATTCGATGCATGCCAACTGTATTCATAGCGACCACATTAATATGATGGAACCGTGCTTTACATTGGGCATAGCATTTTGGGAATCATTTCTTTACAAACTGTGTTCGTCTTTAAGAAGATTTGACAGTTATTTTAGTATCCCTATATAATCTAGTAAATCGTAAGACACGAGACTTTTTAATGTCCCAACATTTTGCATATCTCTGGTCAGCAAAAATTATGAGAATAAATTACTTGTTGCATAGACCCATCTTATGACATGCCCTAAGTTGTGTAAGAGACTTAGTTCTTAAGCTGGAACTGTTTAATATAAAAAGATATATAGGTGGTCTTTCTTTCTATTGGCCAGCTCCTGTTTGTTCATTTTGCTTACTTTCTGCTATGTTACCTTAATGTCAAGAAATGACTCTTATGTAACAGTTAGGTTTAATTTGCTGCTAGATAAGATTCTTCTGGGTGGTCTGTGTTATCTTTATTGGTTTCTTATCCATTCAGGGTTTTGAGATTAAAATTTGCACAGTTAGCTACAGTAAGTACTACTTCCGAGAACAGCACATGATCAAAAGTACTCAAAACGGGCACCCTTGATAAAGAGAGAGGCTAAACATGAGCAAGGATCACTACTAATATGAAAAATCTAGATATTACATTCTTGTATGTAAGCAGTGTATATCTTAGTTTCTAGCCGAGTTCATTTTCTGCGGCTTTGTGATGCTCAACAAAGAATCACAGCCTATTACTAAACACCGCTGTATTAGAGAGTAATGATAATCTTGTGATCAACAGCGGCAGTGGACCTTCATACATGTTTACTTTATTATAGCGCATGTAGCAATTTCGCAACCTACACTAAATGTATTTCATTAACCTGCTCAGGAATCACATTTGTGCGAATATTGCCAGAGTGCGGAAGCAGCAATAAATCTGGAGTCCAACACACCTGCTCAAATATCCCCGTATCATTGTGTATTGTACTCTGTTTGGACGTGTCAGGAAAGTGGCAAAAAGATTATTACTATATTGTTGTCACAGATCTGTACTTAATTTGAATGATACGATAAACTAGGCTAAGTACGTAGTCAGGATTGTGCTATGTCCAAAGGCAGCAGAGGCCACTGCATCATCCGCTGAGGGCGCTAGAGTCATGCAGCTCCAAGTAAAAGAGACAATAATCAATCGCAAGGTCAATTGAGTAGTTGCTATGGTGAGCGGCCTAGGCCAATACAGGCCCTAAACTTGATTAGGATCTGATATTAAGCACCTGCTATGGTGGGCCACTGTTTGAGCTTAATCATCTGGCAATAAAGTGCAAAGGACATTATATATATATATATATATATATCTATATATAGTATATATATTATATATATATATATTATATGATATTATATATCTATATATATAATATATAATATATATATCTAATATATATCTATATTATATATTATATAAATAATGCTTTTTATATAGCTTTTTTGTTTGCCTTTAGATATGATATTAAGAAGCGGCTGTCTTGTGTGTGTATGTGTAGGCGTGTGTATGTTTGTGTATTTGTGTGTGTGTGTGTGTATGTGATGTCAGTACAATCGCAGGCCAGGTTGTTGCTATGATCATGTAGCGACTTACAGAACAGTTTGTAAAGGCACTGGCACGCTTGTCTGGACATTGGTTAACTCATAGCTTGCAGGTCTACAGTATTATGACAATGGCTGGTCTACAGTGTTGAAAAAATCCCATCACACACATAGAAATAAGGCATGTGCTG
The DNA here is from genome assembly GCA_019594935.1 of Periophthalmus modestus. NCBI lineage: Eukaryota > Metazoa > Chordata > Actinopteri > Gobiiformes > Gobiidae > Periophthalmus > Periophthalmus modestus. Next base: position 3,549 of record JAIEZT010000376.1, on the reverse strand, counting down.
ATCTTTATTAAGTTTTGCATTTCGAGTCAGTACTAATTCGGACAGTTCTTCTAGTGAGCGGCCGGCAGCTAATGTGTGCGAAAAAGCTGTGAACGTCTATTTCGGTAGTTGTTGCAGCTACACAGTTATTCAGGCCTCATACTTTACTTGTAAATCATGTAATCTAGGCCAGGGCTGATATCCATTGGTGTGAAACGTGTGTGTGTATGCTCATCAGATACCGAATGATGTACATGACTGCACCTAGAAATGTCTGGTTTGAGACCTGCTAATCATTAGGTGTGAAGTTCATTTGTATTTGATGAAAATTAAAAGTGAAAAATAATGCCAAATGTTAATCCTAAATCAGACGGCATGTAGCTGAACTATTTTATAGTCATTGTACATTTTATATAGGTGCATTTAGCTGATGACTGGTCTAGAGATGGTGCCTTGTGTTCTTAACGTTGTTGCTGCAGCTGTTGATAGCTAGTTTATGTGTCTGGGGCAGTTCGTCTTTGATGTGTTCAGCCGTGAAACAGGAGGGCAGGTTGCTCACTCTGGATCAGTGTTTCACACACTCCCAGTTGGCTAAGGCTTATTTAAACAACATCCATCACGACTCCTGCTGTGTCCGCTTGCACTGCTTCCCATAGGTTACTAGCCACATAGAGTGAGCGGTTCACTGACTCACAGTTCCAGCCGGCGGGTTTGAATCTGTGGTCGGCGCTGTTCACCCAGGCTTTGTACAACACTTCTGTATGGCGATGTGTGCGAATAGGCATTTAACGGTCTTTAAGGTTTGTTTTAAAGCACTATTTTAAATGGTATTTTATTTATTTATAGTTCTCAGTTAGTGAATTCTGGAGATCATAACTCAGACGGTCTCTGGTAGCTTTGCTTTGTCTTCTTCTGTCTCACATTTAAGACAACAAAGGAAGAAGCGTTCTGCACCAGCTGATTTTGTATTTTTTCGCTTCATTCAGATTAAGATGCTGCTGATAACAAGCCATCACAAACAACAGATAACTACTTTCCTAATGGCTCAGTTTAACACACGCAAGCATTGTTTTAGGATAGGCTAAACGCTTTATGTAGCTAATCATGTATATCTATAGAGGCGCTGCTTCATAAGTGGCCCCCCTCATTTAAATTTTTGTGGACTAATATCATCCTATGCATTCCTCTTCTGGTTGGCAGTGACGAGGCGGAGACGAGTTCCTCTCTGTGTTGTGGGATCTTATTTCAGCACCAGATTGTGCTTTATTATACGTTGTTTGTCGCTCGTGGTAATTACAGGGGCAGGTTGAGCAGCAGAGAGGACGTAAAATCACCTTGTTTTCTATAGATGCGTCTGTGGTACAATGAATGGGTGCCTCCTCATCTTAATAGACCTGGCATAAAATGACGATGTGTTGTCTTTTAATCTTTGCTTCCGCATTTGTTCACAAAAGAAAGTAAGTTCTTATTTTTATTATTTCATATGTTGAAGGCTTTTGATGAACATAATGTACACACTGCTCCCAGATAGGCCCTGTCATATCCCAAGTATTTTAGCCTGTGAGCATTCCTGTAGGCAACCACTTTGTCCAAATTCCTGGTCATTGTGGCAATGTGAATATGGATTAAAGTTAAAGTTTGTTCTGAACTAGCACAAAGAGGTTGAGGTTTCGGGGCTAATGATGCGCGTAGGTCCGGCCTGTCCTTAACTATGTAATAGACCACAGCTGCCAGTAACTAGACTTCTCCCCACTAAATGCTAATTTCCTATTGTGATTCTTGGCTTGGTAAGTTAAGGGGGACCCAACAACACATCTTCAGCTGGTTGACCTCGGGTTATTTTTACGAGATGTGTGCATTGGGCTATGTCTAACGGTTGCTATATAGTGGATAGCTGATTTAAGAATCTCACGTTGTGTATGTTACAATGACTACTGGATTAATCTGTGATTTTTGGGTTGCAGTTATAAGACTATTAAAATGACATGTAACTCTCATACTCTCATTGACTTGTTTCTGATCATAGTTTCCGCAATCTGTTGTGTACTCATACCTGAATTTCGGCATGTTGGCCATGTTAAAGACATCCATTAGAAAACCTTTAAACGCTTCACGATTGGCAGGTTATTGTATTTTAATATGAATACCATAATTACGTCAGAAAACGCCTTTCAGCTTACTTTAACATTTCCGCATTTCATTTTTGTTTCCATTTTTGTTTTTGCCGCTTGCGATTTTTTTTCGCATTTTCCTCATCAAAACCCTGCCAGCATGTTGTGAACAGATTAGTAAAGAAATCTGATTACGTGTGCAAGCCTCATCAGATGTACGATTAACATGACTTTTCAATGATTCTGATAGCTTCCAGAAACTCCGATAATGATTCATATTTTAGTGTTAATCTGACATGGCCACTGAATTCACAAGTGCATATCCTCCCTAAATTATTCTTATTTTTTTCCAGCTAGGGGGGCCCATTAACCCGCATCTCGCGCACATATATTCTCATTTACCCCTCTAAATCCAAAACCCCAGTCCTGGTTTGATTATGACATACCCCAAACATGTCGAAGTTCGTTGTGGAGACTCAAACCCGCGCTCCCTCACATCACTGTCGCTCTTTGTTGTGCTCGTAGAACAATCAATGAAGGGCCTCCATGCAGCAGCATGAATCAGTTCATTATACATTCTATTCAGGGATCGATTGTGTGACCTGGATACACATGAAAAACACACCGCCCCGCGGGCAACAGGAGACTCAGCAGCATAAAGGTGGCATTTAGCACTATGCTAACCCGCATGGAATCAAAGGGATATTTTAGGTATAAATATTTTAAATTTATTATCACCATTTGGACACTTAAATGGTTTAAATGCTAGCTGTTCATTGGATTCGTTATCATGATATTTTCTTTTAATATTTTTGTAAATTATTCCATATCAGTGTGACTTTTTATTTTTGAATCTTGCAACTAGCATACAGTTTTTTAGCATAGCGGGCTATCGTCGCTTAAATTCTGCCAGCACAGACTCATAGAATTTAGTTTTGGCTCGACCTCGCTAGCCACAACTGAATACACATAGCAGCTTTATTTTGAAGCTATAATGCGAAGAAATAAGGCGGCACACAAAGTAACTACACAGTTCTGCTTGAAAGTTTTCTGGTAAAAAAAAGGGGGTGGGCTAAGGGTGATTTGTAGTAAATTGAAATGACATAAAGCTATAATATCAAAATGATCCTATTATCCATAAATATCAGCCCAAAAATATCGTACATACTCGGCATAAAGAAAACGCCAATGTCTATAGTTGATCTCTAGTTTTTTTGCTGTGATCTCACTTATTGCCTTTTCTACATCTTAGACTCCATCTAACATGTAGTAGGCCGAATTTCATTATTGAACCAGAATGGGTTTTGTCAAATCAAGATACATAATTAGGTTGTTTTCAGTTGGGGTGTGAAAACTAAAATGCGATAACATAATGTGACAAACTATAAGCGTCCTTTCTTGTTGTACGGTATTTATTTGGGAGCAAACACCAAAAGAATCACACTACTCCACAACTATG
>JAIEZT010000375.1:58310-87317 GCA_019594935.1 Periophthalmus modestus | reverse complement strand
TCTAACTGCGGATAAACATGATGTATATTCTGGCTAAAAGATGACCCTATTCCCCTTCCCTAGTTGTGCGCAGCGGTTTTCCAGTCCAGTATTTCTTTCTCTAATTAAACTTGCAGTTTCTGAGTTGAACCAAGGATTGTTGCAGTTTTTCATTCAATTATTTTTTTTCTTTTAGAGGCATGTCGGTCAACACTTTCATTAAATGTATTAATAAAAATGTTTAAGGCCATATTAGGGTCGGGGAACGCTGATGTTAGCCCGATATCACTGTAATACAGGTCACAGATGAAGGCAGCTCATTGAAATGTTCATCCCAACTTCTAACCTTTAGACATGGATGTGTCTTTTTCACTTGTGTATGTCAAATCCACACAATCGGTCGCTAACATCCAATGGGAAAACACCATTTGCCTTATAATGAGATTTGTTTGTTCAGATTATATCAATGCGTGTGCCTTTCTTGAAACTTCTAGGGTCAGTTCATGTTGGAATATAAATGAGTTTGTGAGATTTAGGCCATTGCATAAGTCTTCCAAAGTTTCGGATTCTTTCTCCAGCCAGTTAATATTTACATGTCCCATAATTAGGACCTCATAATGTTCCAGTTTAGAAAGCATCATAAACAGATCATTAAGAGCATGTTCGTGGGCTGAAGGGGCAAATAATACCAGCAATAGCCGTTTTTTGATCAATCATTTCCATAACTAACAGACGGAGACAGATATGCAAAACATTTAGGCTTTGAACAGGGAACAGAAGGTCCACAGACAGGTGATCTTTGACATAAATGGTCATCTCCTATAGATCAGAGCCTGTCACAACAAAAAAACTTTATAATTTTCTATATTGATTTCCTCATCACTTATTTTATTTGAGAGCCAGGTTTCAGAAAATATAAATACATCTGGGTCTGTTTGATCTACCCGGCTTTAATGTAATGTCATTTAGATATGATACTATGCACATTCATGTGTATAATTCCCAGTATGTTCCTTTGGTTTGAAGTTTTGCATATTAAGTAGTCCTAGCGTATTAGGGATAATAGCTTTTATGTATTTGATTGGGATTGAGTTGACGCCTGGGAATCGGTTTGTTAGTAATAATGATGTCAGGTTTATTACTACATTGATGTCAAACCAAGTTACACGACCTCCGATAATTCCCTTTCATTTCTACGAGATATTCTACGTGAAATATGCACACTGGTGTTGTTTTAATGTGGAATCTAAGCCAGGGGTTGCTGGTTTTGTCAAAGATCACCTGAGACGCTCTTTACCCTATGAGTAAGGTAGGCTGAATAGGTGCAGACTCCAGTGTTAGTTTGATATTATCACTTAGAGCAGTTTATTCCCCGATCTATTTAAATGATTTCTATCGCGGGCAAACAGATTATTCCTCTTCCGAAATCCACAAAAATTATCCTCAAAAGGAATTGAAGGAGTAATTTTCCAACACCACAGACTACTGTACTTTAATGTCATTGGAGCCAATGTGCACTATCACAGTGGATGTGTCCACACGACTGACAGTGTGTCTGTGAGTATAGTGTTTATATGTGATACCTGAGCTCCAGGGGTCATAGACGAACCGATGAGGAGGCGGGGGAGGTCTTAACCAAGCGACGCCGAGGTGTTTGATGACTTTGTCGTAATACGTGGGTGCCGCTGTGATGTCCCGTGAGGATCTAGAGTAGCTGGCAGCTCCTCTTGACTTGATAAACATGGAAATTCATCCAGGTCAAGAATATTAAACCTATATAATAGCTCCAATGGCTGCTTCTTGGTTTGAATTTGCGTACAGAAGTGTGCGCTTTTTGTTTACTATTCGTAACAGGGACCAACTGTGTGAGGGAGTAGAAGAAGTTGGACCTTTTAGTTTAGTTGCACCAAGACAACCGCAGATATCATGCCCCAATACTGCACTTGGATTTTTTTTTCCACTGGCACCATCAAGTCAAGGTGTTGGTCACGAGACTGACTCTGTATTGAGTCAGTAAGAAGATTAGGTTCTCTAGCTCCGTCATCCTCACTTCCAAATGTAGACAGTGGTCACAGTGTGTCAAGCTAGTGAGTGATGTCATACTGTACTTGAGAAGTTAAAACTCAAGTAGTTAAAAAACATCAGATGTAAAAATTCATTACCATTAAACGGATGTGATCAGATCGGTAATTATCCTTTAAAAATTTTTCCAAAACTTAACACAAGGGAACCAAAAAGGGAGCTCACTGCGTTGAGAATGACTTGAAACAGAGTGACAGCTTATCGACACACTCCTCTCTTCGCCAGCAGGTATGTGTTGCGGGTAAAAAAACTTTAAATCTGGGTATCCAATGGTAAAAAATATTAATCCAGATAAAAATAGAGTTAAGAACCGCGACAGTCCTTGTTGATTTAAAGTGACACTTTAAAATCAGAGATATTAAACCTTGAGCTCGATCTCACTGGCAGCAAAAGATGCCGACTTGCAGCCCAGACTCATCACTTTTTCTCCTGACAAAGATGCACATCTGATTTGAATGCCATGAGGTTTAGGCACAAGAGAAAGCTGTTAAATAATTGCAAATGCCTTCAAATTGGATTCACCAAAGGTTACATAACCACATAGCTCAGTTAAAGAAATCAGGAGGTGGATCGGCACATTGTTGCTAGTGCACAGTTGGTCATTGTTGTCTCCATATTAGTGTTTGGTGATTTGGCTCCAGAGGTCAGGATGTCAAGCCAAAACCTGCAAGCACCCTATCTGCGTAATAGGTACACACTTTAAAGGTGCACTATGTCACACTTTTTTGGTAGGGGGTGTGCAAACCTGCTTGTCTCCACTGAGATAATATTGCTTTGCCTGCATGTTCCATATAATAACTTTAAACTTATCTCTCTTCCATTTAGTCAATTCTATTGCTAAAAAAAGACCCAAAAGTCATGCTCACTCAATGTGAGTAAGGGCGTCTCTCCACAGATTTGACTTGTAACTTGGGCTGGTGGCCTCACCTGCTTGTCTCCATTAAGATAGGTTATAAAATCTTATGTCATACTGTGGAACATCCCAGGTGGCCAAAAAGGTTACTTTCAAATAACAGTGTGGTTGATGTTGCTCTGTCTGAACATTTCTGTCTCTTCTTTACAAAGAAAAGATGCACACGTACATCCACAGTTTATGTAGAACAAGGGAGAGATATTTTTGGACAATATTTGAAGTTGCAGTAAGAACTCACTTGTCCAATTTGCAACCATAAACAGATTTACCCATCTAAGTGCAATGAGGTTTTTTTTTTTAGTATTCTTTAATGAAAAGGTTCAGGTCATCATTCCACAATGCAAGTAAAACCCCTGCATCCACCTACACACTTAGAGCTGAGTCACTTTACACCTGTAACTGACAAAACTGTCCAAAACCAAGAACTTTGAACACTTTGGTTATCAAGCCTCTGTTAAAGAAGAGCAGTCTTGATGCCACAGTACTGAACAATTACCAACTGTCGGTTTCTGTTCTGTTGCATGAAGAACAGGCGTAGAGGCACTCAGTGGTGCAATATGGGCTTTCTCTGGTGTTTCCCCTGGGCCCCAGTCCAGCAGGTCAGTTGGTGGTTCTTGTCGTTTTCCATGTAGGGGCGTCATTGGTCTATTATGAATGTGTCTTGTACGCTCTGAATGTCCACTATGGAGTGAACGAGCCCGTGATTGGCTGTGGTTCCTCTGGTTTCGCTTCTGATGGTGGCAATGTTGATGGTGTAGCTCTTTGTTCCAGTTTTTGATCTGTGGCTAAACTACTTTAATACCAGTGGAGGGCACTGTTTACCTTATATACCGTGCCAGTTCATTTCATCTTACTCTTATTATTGGTATAAGAATTTCTAATGATTATAATATATTATTCATCTTCTTATTGTCTGAAAATAAATTCCTTTATGAATGTAACTTTTTTCTTTCCCCAAACCAGCACGTGGGACATCATACTGGGTGGTTTCCAGAGTGTTTGGATACCCTGCCAGAAGATGAAGACCTCGATCTCAGCACTGTGAAGTCGGTCCAGGCAGTCTGCCAGCCAGTCTGAACCTTTTGATCCACCATCCATGTTGTAATGATCACTACAGCAGAACCAGGCCACCATGGATCAAGCAGACTGCTCACCTTTTAATTTGGCTTGCTTGCTTGGACTATGCTTGTGATCAGTTTTTGCCACCTCCAGTAGAGCAACATGGAGGAGACATGGGGCTGGGTAGCAGCCCAGCTGTGTTCATTCAGCCCTCCTTCCTCCATCTCAGCTCCCATAGTGTCTCTGGTGCCTGAGGACAGTACAGACTTGCCAACACTTCTGAATCGTATTCCATTGGAGCTTTATTTGGAGGACCTTCCTCCTCCATGGCCTCAGCAGCAGGACTCCTTGTTGCTTCGTTCCTGAGCATTTGCTGGCCCCCCAGGCCCTGTTTTAAAGGACAATTGTCCCTCCTCCAGGCCCTCTCCACCCCCTCACCCAGTTTGCTCATCTCTCACACGGGGCCTGATCGTCAGTTTATCCTCCTATGAGCCTGTTTTTTTTTTTTTTTTTTTTTTTTTTTTTTTTTTTTTGGACCCACTGAGTCACCTCAGCCTCCGACCCAGCTCCCCACCACCCAGCCTTTGCATTTTGTTCGAAATAAACCCTGTTTATTTTTTGAGTCCTGTGTCTGCACCTTTTGATTCTCCAATCAGTATGGCTGTCTCAGGTAAAATGGCCCTGACCTGTGGGTGCCCCAGGGGTCATTCCTGGGACTAACCTTTTGTTCAACGCTACATGCTAGCATTAGGCCAGTTAATACGCTGCAATAATGTGTCTTGCTACAATTATGCAAATGACACTCAGATCTGTGTTTCAATGGAAGCGGTGTGAATATGTGTTGATGCAAAATAACTTACAACAGCTACTGAAGCTATAGTCTTTGGCCCACAAAAACAAAGAAAGGTGTCAGCAGTCACCTCCAGTTTCTCTCTCTAAAACCACTTCAAATCAGGATAGAAATCTAGGGTAATAATGGACTAGACTAGAACTTTAACAGCCACATCAAATCAATAACATCTGCAGCTTTTTTACCATCTAAAATATTGCAAAAATCAAAGGTACACTGTCAAAAGCCAGACTTGGAGAAAACTTAGCCATGCATTTGTCTCTAGTAGGTTAGACTATTGTAACGGTTTGCTCACTGGCCTCTCCAAATGAGTGTTAAGACAGCTGCAGTATATCCAGAACGCTGCTGCTCAGGTCCCGACTAGAACCAGGAAGTACAAACACATAAGTCCTGTGCTCAGGTCTTTGCACTGGGTCCCTGTGGCTCAGAGAATAGACTTTACCATCTCACACTTTAGGACTTCAAGGACCGGCCTCCTGCTGGCCTGGAACAGGGCTTCCTGAAGATGTGAGACAGACTTCTACTTTGCTGCAGTATAAGGATGAAAGAGCCGCATGCGGCTCCGGACCTGCGGTTTGCCGACCCCTGTGCTATACAAATAAAGTTGCTCAGTGTGGAGCTGACGTTGCCATAAACGTCATCACAACAAGAGCCACGCAGCTGTCGGCACTTCTGATAAATAACTGCACATCACGTTAGCAAAATGACCAAAATCATCATGTAACGCTGTTGAATCCTACATGTATCACTGATTAAGAAAAATAATGCCGTCTTGAAATTAAGCTATTAAAGATTACTCAAACATGCACAACTTACTACAAGTACAATTTTGGGTGAGTAAATGGTGAGGGAAACACAACTCTAACATGGTTAAAAGCTCAGCTTTAACATGCAATATAATTATGTTTGCTTACTTAGCCCTGACTTCCAGAGTAATAATATTTGCCAAATACACAGCAGTGGCAGTGGTGACACTGAAGGAAACAGCAAGGTAGAGTCTAAACTCCTAATAGCCCGTGTGTCTCATGTTGTTCTTAATAATTACTATATTTATTGTACTTGGCATGGTACGTAACATAGATGGCACGTCACCGGTTGATTCCACGGATATGAAACTATCTAGCTTGTCTCTGTCGGACACGTGCTGCCCACAGACTGAAGTCCTGGTTTAACACCATCGCTTCACTATCTCAAGTTATGGTACCATAACCACAGTCAAAAACTGTTGGCCTACCTGGCACACACACAAAGCAGGTGCCTTGACTGCTTGATTAATATAGGGGGGTACCTACCGACTGCCATCTAGTGTCCATTATGAAACTACAGTCATCTCCAAAAGAAAAAAATCTAAATGATCTGGCCCATACTTCGGAAACATTCTCCATGGAGATAGATGCCAGACTGTGGACAATTACAGCCAAAGAAACATTTCCATGGGAACAAGCAAGAAGAGGTACTCCTCCAAAACAAGTTGGATCGGGATTATGGAGATGGCAGGTTACACTACTCATTTCACTAAAAACATTGTAGTTAACGTGATTATATTTAATATTTTATGATTTTAAAAAGATTCTTTCTATTTGTCTTTATTTTGATTGAAGATGAACGTGAAAATGTGCACTTTAACTCACTGAACCGATCATGAGCCCTTGTGTTTTGTTATAATGTGAAATACTCTAAAAAGTGCCTTTTTCCTAATAAAGTATTTACATTTCTTAAAACATTACTCATAGATTAATAGGTGGGTGGAAGTGGTTATAAAGATTAGACTTGTAATGAGCGTGCCGTAGAAGTGCTAAAACGAACATGGACCGTGATAGTGTTTCCGATAAAACAGGCGAAGGTCAGATTAGCTAACAGGAGAAGCTAGCAGCTCTGAGCCAGGTCAAGGCCCCTTTATCTCCCACTGCACATGCTAACCAGGAATTGCAGGTATTATCACAGGGCCGCTGCTAGCTTTGTAGCAGCCCCAGTGAGGATACGGTCAGAGGTGGCACAGTAACTTCAAAATAATATTACTCAAGTAGATCATATCTAAAGGAGCGGTGCAAGAAACACAAATGTTCAAATCATTTCATATTGTCGACCATAAAGCTTTGGCTCACTTGTAGACTTACTTACAGTGGGGAAGAGGAACCAAAACGTTTACTCAAGTAAGAGTACTGGCAAGGCAAATTTATTTGTATAGCACAATTTGTACACAAAGTAATTCAAAGTGCTTTTTAGAATAAGAAAGACATTAAAATCACAATACAACAAATAAAAACATAAAAATCACAAATATAATCATCATAAATAAAACACTAAAGGAGAAGTTGTAATAAGCTATTATTGATTTGATGTGGCTCCTTGTTAAAGTTCAAATCTGAGTCCCCTAAATTTCTAGCCTGATTTGAAGGTTTTAGAGAGAGAAACTGAATGTGACTACAGACACTTTCTCTATGTTTCTGTGGTCCAAAGACTATGACCAGTCTTGTCTGGAGAAAGTTGTTTTGCCTCCACACACTGATCTGTTGGATGCAGTGGCAGAGTGAATCCACTGGTCCATATTCACCTGCTGCAGTGAGACATAGATCTGAGTGTTATGTCATCTGCAGAGTTGTGTTAGGGCACATTTTTGCTGCATTATAACTGACCTAATGGCAGCATATAGAAATTGAACAACAGGGGTCCCAAGATTGTCCCCTGGGGCACCCAACAGGTTAAGGACATTTTATCTGAGACACGTTTTCCAATTATAACAAAGTACTCCCTGTCTTCTACATAGGATTTTAGTGCAGTACCAGAGGTGCCCACCTAAGAAAAGAAATTATTTATCACATTTGCCAAAGAGACAGATTTAATAAATTGTCTTCATAGTTTTTTTTTTTTTTTTTTTTTTATCATATTGTTTGTTAATACAGATTTTTTTTTTTATTTACTACAAGGTCAAACTAAAAAAAGGAAACATATGTTGTGTTGTGGAATTTCTAATAGTAAAAACCTTAAAAATATAAAATCAACAGAGGAGTTGTCTTGAATCAAAAGTCAGATTTATTGAATCAACTGTGCACACTTCTCACTTGTTCCTAATAGTGTTGTCACACCCTCAGCTGACAAATGAACATACATACAGTGTATTTATACCATCAAAACAATCATACCAGTTTAATCTAGTTCAAGTGGCTTACAAACAAGAGATACACCCATGTGTAATAACAGAAGGTGTCACGAAGGTTAGGGCAAAGAGAGCCATAACAATACATAACAATACAAGTAAAGATTTAGGATAAAGAATGCTGTAACAATTCTCCTCTTTTGATAATAATAAATCACGTTTATTTTTTATCTCAACTCAATTCAAATCTTTACTGAAAAACTATCCATAAAAAAACCCTTAATTAACTAGTCAGTCAACACATGAAAGAAGAAAATACAACCTAATTGGTAGTATTGATATGTCATTAGAATTTTTTTTCTTTTTCTTATTTTCTACTTATTTTATTTTTTGGTTTAATCAAATTGCTCAGCAGCTCACTCCATGCCCAAGCCGTTGCTGGACGTGTCCGTGCTGCGATCAGTAGGGGCAGGGGAGTGGGGTCGTGCCCATGCATCAGGAGGTCTTCCTCATGGCTTGTGTTCCATGGGACCCGCCAGAGGGCTTTGTCCGGTTCAATGTTGAGACCTGCCAAATGGCCTGGCCCGCTCTCAGTGGTGGGGGCAGCGTTAGAGCTTACCACTTGTAGCTCGGGAACGGAGGAGGGAGCAGCATCCAAGCGTACCCCTCTCGTAGAAGCAAAGGTGGGGTAGCGTTTAAGTGTACCCCTTTTTGCTCGGGAGGCTCACACGATGGTTCCACGAGCGAAGGAGGAATGACCCGACAGTGGGATGTGTGAATCCAGGTGCCTCGCTGTGTGACCTTCACAGCTGTGTCGGTGATGAGAAGAAACACATACAGTCCCACCCAGTGTTGCGAGTGCCAGTATTTGCATCTGTTTTCCTTGACCAGAACAGAGTCTCCCGCTCTGGATATTAAGAAGTACAGCCTCAGCTGCCTTGAATCAAGTAACTCATTCGAGGGAATTGGGGACATTTCCAGTGAAATCATAATTGGAAGTTAGAACTTCCATGTGAACCCCAGTGAAATTTGATTGATTCAAAGCCAAATCTTTTGCGGTTACAAACTTTCAGAAAGTTGGTGTGGAAATGAGATTTCCACATCAAATCAAGTAAATTCACGGGACATACTGGAAAATAAAAAAGGAGTGCCTAAATGAGTTACCCTCCGAGTCAGAACAGTGCAAAGGAGACGTGAAACATTCTCTCGTATTACCAGATGTTGCCTGAGAAAAAGTAAACGACCACATCATTGAGGCACATGGGAGAGAGCTGAAGTTCGTATTACTTAATGTGTAGCCTCAGACTCCCCTAAATTTAATTTGATCACCATTAACAATTAAAGTGTACTCGGGAAATTTATCATGATTTTGTGACAGTTGTGCATAAGTTGTCCACAAATAGAGTGCCCTCAAGTGTGTGTGGTGTCTGGTGCATGTTACCATCTTACTGTGGGTGTTTGGACCTGTTTCTCTGGTGCCATCGGACCCATCTCTCATCTTTGAGCCAAGTCAGTCTGAAGATCCATGTCTGGCGTCACATGGCGTCTGGTTGGAGCAGCCACATGGATTGTGGTGTTCGTTTGCCCCGTCTGGCTGGGGTCCTTCCGGGCACTCACGAGTGAAATGTCCAGTTTGGCCAGAGTTGTAAAATGTTGCCCGCTTTCGAATAGGGTCAGTGTCGGAGAACTGTATACAGTATAAGTAAAGTATAAGTAAACAGTATAAGTCTCAATCATGCGATGTATAAATTCATCAGTGTCCCCATTTGGTTTCTGCTTGCACGCTGTGACAGCAGACATGTTGGCAGGAAAAGCAACCTCAATGGCCTTACACAAGCCCTCCATGGCCTGTATATACTTGTGAATGTCAAAAGAAGTGCATTTCAGCAGCGTGAATGTCCTAATTTGGAAAATGGTCACTTATTTTGGCTATATCACTGGCTTTCATCAGACTCGACAGTATCTTTCCAGATGTTGCATTAACGTCCGGTTGAGCGGAATTCTTTGTAAAAGGCACAGAACTCAGTCACAAATCTGGTTTCATTCATTAATGGGTCAGGCAGGGTGTGTGCGTTATTTTCCACCTCAGCAATGGCCCAAGGTTCGATACACGAACACGGGACCATCCGGCCCAACAGCCTCCACCATAGGAAACGATTTGGATATCCCGGTTGGTTTTTCTGTGCTGCGCAGAGCCCTGGATGTCGTCCTGATTGTCCTAGCTTTAGGAGGTAGCGGTGGTGAGGGACCCTGACCTAGACTCTTTGCCCGCCGACAGGCGGGCAAAGAGTCAATGGCCACCGCAATGGCCACCGCAGAAAGAGCACCCAGATCTGGATAGAGACGAGAACCAACAGCAGTAACTTGATCTTTAACACTGTGTATTTGCGTGCGTGTGCTGGAACAAGTGTTGTTTGCAGGTGTACATGTTTGAGCAAAAGAATTACTAGGTGAATATTCTGGATCACCATCCGGCTTCACCTTACTATCACCCATATTCTTATTACCTCACTCGGAACCTTCCCATTTACTCCCTTTCTCACATTCATTCTTAACCTCAGTGTTGGCACGCACTGCCTGTTAACACATTTCTCTAACACTTTCTTGCTATTCAATTTCTGCTTCATTCATCCACACACTCAAGCATTTCCTGTGATCATTTATCACTTATAATTTTGCAGGAGCTCTCTTAGCCTGCATTAGTTTCTCTTTTTCCTTTTCAGGGCTCACTTTCGTTTTATTCAGTTGTTTTATGCTATGAGACCCACTCTGCAAATAATCAAGACAACTTGGACCATACTTGTGACGCATGGCTGCAGTGACTGCAGACTCTGGGATCTGCTGACCCTTGCTGCTGGTTCTGTCCCATTTTTCTCTAGTGGTCAGTGTGCTGTATCCCAACCTCTACGCGTCTGTAGAGTGATTTTTTTTACTAGACGTTATTTTCCTCTCCTCTCCATATTAATAAAAACCCATGTTACTGCCACAATTTCAGTCTATAACGCACAATTTAGGAATAAAGTAGGTTTTGCTCCACTCTCCTATGGAGCCTTCAGTCCCAGCCAACATGCTCACAACAGCAGCTAGATACCAGTGTGGAGGTCACACTAGGACACAGCAAGTAGGGGCGGGTGAGGCCGCCATCAGCTGCCACCCATAACATGAAATGGAATTCAATGAGTTGAAATTTTGTATACTTTGAGCTTAAGATCTCTAAAAAACAAGTCACTGAAACAATCATATCAGTTTAATCTAGTTCAAGTGGCTCGAGGTCTTTGGACACATCGTCTTGTAGGCTAACAAACAAAAGATACACATGTGTGTAATAACAGATAGTATCATGAAGGTTAGGTCAAAGAGATCCATAACAATACATAACAATACAAACAAAGATTTAGGATATAGAATGCCATAACAGTAGCATGTGCTCTTACATTTAAAAAAAAAAGTACTACCATCACAACTGAACCTGTTTTGCCAGTGGTGCATTGAAACCCAAACCCAAAACATGAGGCTCAATCTGCTTTCTGACTTCTAACCTTGAGAAACCAAATAATAAACAACTTGGCTATAATGTTTAATGTTTTTGTAATTAAGAAAAAATCTGCGTTGCAATTTTTCCCAGTAAAAACTACATTTAATTTAAACAAGTTTTATTATCATGACTGAAACTCTTTATGTGATTGTGGCCTGAAGAACCAAACCCTCAACCCCTGTAATGTGAGCACACTAAATATACAACATAAACAAAATGCATTCTTTGTACTGTCACTTCTTGTTTATTTATTGAATGCTTTCACAGCTTTGACAAAACAAAAGGACGTTAAATGAACTTGTAGTGAAATGATACTTGGACATGCGAGTTAGTGATTTTCATAATTTCATAAAAAAACACATTATCAACTGTACAGGCTAGTCTAATACTAAAAGCTCATCGGCTTCATAGAAAATGTTCTTCTGCAGCAAATTAATGCACACACAAAACATACATATTTACATATAAACAGTATTTACACATTCAGTCACTCTAAAACTGTAAAAATCAATACCTACACAACTTCAACTTGAATTATTTATTTTGAGTAATTCAGATTTATTTCGTTTGTATGTAATTTTGATGTATATAGGCTACTGTTTCTATTCAGTGCACCTTGCTTGAATTTTGAAAATGTATTAAGACATATTAAAATTAAATCCTAATCTCAAAACATTATGGGTGGCCTAGGCAACATTTTATCAGATTATATACGCAATTACCGTTAAAGGGTTTCTATTACATTATTTTTGTTCTAGCTGTTATAATGTTTCCTCGTCACAAACATACCTGGAGTTGTATTTTGTTTCATTCACACATATTTAACACACAGAAACCCTGCATCCACCTTGTGATGTCAGGAGGTGCCATACACGTCCTCTAGAATCATTTGGATAATTTCAACCCTGGAACTGCCAATCTCTAGTGAACAAAAGGTAAAAGGTTGCTGTTAATTTGAAAACTTCTTCTAGATGACATTACATGGTAGAACAGACTAATAAAAAAAGTGTTATTCAAACACGTGTGAATGAAACAAAACACAACTCCTGGCATGTTTTTGATGATGTAAGTACATTCTAACATGATTTAACACTCACCAGTCAATTTTGTGCAATTTAGGACCTTTAACTAATAAGTATGTTGAATTTAGATGTCCTCTACAGGTCTTCATTACTAGTAATAATAGCATAAAATTTTAATTACATAAGTCATAATTTGTCATTTTAAACCTATATTGACTCACTGGTTTGCATTGGTTGGCGTTGGATGTGAGATACTCAAACTTTGAGTATTGATACTTTGAAATGATTTAGCTGGAGAGCCGATTTGTGCCATTAAACAAATATCTTGCAGCTTTTTTGTTGAAAATGAAGCACCTAAATGGGACTGTGAATTGAACACACTCTCCAGATTTGTTTAAATAAATTAGTTAATCTAGAACCATTGTCAAAACTACAAAATAAACATGTAAAACAAAATAATTAACACAGATATCCATTTTTACAGTGTGGAGTCCACTCTTTAGCATCCACTGTAGTGTCCATAGTCATGTCCTCTTTAGCTCGTGGCCCGTAGCTTGTATCTAAAGTCCACATCGTAGGTGGGCTGGAGGATGCCCAGACCTGCACGAGATTGGTCGAGGGGCGGGGCTTTGATGGCGGTCTCCAGGAGCTCCATGTCGAAGTAGGCCAGTACCAGGGTGAGGAACTGTTTGATCTCGTACGCGGCAAAAAAGCGCCCAGGACATTTGGTGACACCCGACCCGAACGGCATGTAGAAGTACCTGAGGCGGCGTCCATTACGGACGAAGAATACGGTCTTTCCTGCCCACTCTCATCCAGGAAGCGGTCAAACTTGTACTCCTACAAGAAAAAAAAAGAATACAATTACAATGTACTGTTCTTACATGATCAGTTTTTCTATGCAATCAATTATTATGTTTGAAACTTTGGACATGATAACAAGTTCTTAAAAGGACTCTTTCTGATCTGAATCTAAACCCCAGCACCTCCAGCCAATCCTGAATCAGTGCTAGTGAATCCTGAAATTTCTGAGCTTTCACATGAGGCATGGCCTGTACATATATTGAGAATGAGAAAAACTTGTACGTGTTCTCTATCTGCAGGTTAAGGCTCTGGCAATACCGGGTCAGTTGTGATTGTAGTAGCGTTTTTTAAAATAGTGAGAGTCCTGGCTACACACAGTTCCCTTAATTTAGACAGTAACCTAACTAATATTGTTTCTCCCCAAGGTGGTAGAGTTGAAAAAGAAAGTCTAAAAAAATTAAAACACTTTTTTTCTCCCAAAGAATTAACCAAATAGTCCTTATTATATGCATACACTTTTGTCACTAATATAGACTTAATAGTATGAGTGATCAACAATGTGGTCAGATGAGTGAGCAGCGTTTTTTGGAGTACTGTTACTTGAATAGTAAGTAAATGTTCTGTTTGTCCATCCTACATTCTTTCAAAAATACAAAATCAGATGTTATTTTTACACTTTTACACACATACTGGGGTAACGTCACTGGAGCGTAGTCTATGACTGGTTAACACGGCACGTCAAACTCCTGAAGTTCAGCTTTTTCAACTCTGGCATCTAACACATCGGACACACGAACAGAGCGTCCAATGCGTGAACGCTCAAGACACGCTGCATCAAGTACATGCAAAACACTCCACAGAAACGCAGAATGACCTAGAGATGCGTCCACCACAGGCCGTGCATGTAAACTCGACGCCCTGACACTATGGTCTGAACGAGGCATTACATTAACCACCTCTTTTTATGTCTACCTTTACAAGTTTGAATAAAATACAATTCTTGTCTTAAAATAACCCGCTAATAATGGCACTTACATAGGGGTCTTCGTAGATTTCAGGGTCGTAGTGCAGCATGGGTGGGTACAGGGCAATGACATCATCCTTCCTTATACGGTAAGACTCCTGGTTGTCAAGGTGAAGCAGGAAGTCCTCCTTAGCAACACGGATGTTGAGGGAGGCGCTGGACAGACGCATGGCTTCTTTCATGATGCTGTCTGCGGGAACAATACAACAGATACACTCATTGTCATGCAATGTAGAAAATGTAAATGTAATGTAAAAAAAAAAAAAAAAAAAGAAAACTGAAAGGCCAAACCAAACACATTTCTAATTTAAAGGTACATGGAAATGAAAAGTTAAAAGCATACTTTTGAATATTCTACATGGAGATAGATGGTTATACTGTGGAATAATATTGTCAGAGGAACAACATTTTGTGGAAACAAGCAGGTGCAGGCTCTTCTCCTGGCCAAATAAGAGTCAGGAACACCCGTGACATACATAGTCAGGCTATTAAATCCATATCAAAACCATGATGAAACTGGAATTAAACCTGGAACTAAAACAGGTTCAGACCAGATCTAAGCCAGGACTAGGGGGTAATTAAACCAGGTTCACATCACAAAACACAAAACTGGGGCTAAACTAAGATGAGTGTGAACACAGTCATAGTGTATTATGGATGTGATGAAAATGTGGGACTGTTGTCATAGCAATTAACACTTTTTAAAAATATTAAAATCATCTTTTGATTAGTAAATATCCTCAAAATTGTGCCTATAGACAGGAAGCTGAAACCAAGGAACAACTATACAATAAGAAAATGAAGTTGCAGAACTATTGAATAATGATATAGCGTTTAAAAGAGCGTACCCAGGACTGGCATGTTGTCCAGCTGGTCGCGGGTCAGATTGAGGGTGGGGTTATTGGGGTCAGGGGTCAAACCGGCTGCATCCAGAACTCGCTTCACCTCCTCCTTAGCGGCTTTCATAGCATCAGGGCTCCTGGGGATACACGGAAATGACAATTTAATTAAATGCAAATAATGAATAGAATTATAAATAAAATAGAAAAAAATATATATATAAAAGTAAACAATATGTAATAATTTTAGAATTAATTGTGGAGGTGCAAGATCATTTACAGTGACGACACATGTTTTTCAGTGCAATAAAAAACAAACGAACAAAGAAAAACATGCTTTTATGTTATGCTAATATTAAGTTGTGAATGTAATATTTTAAAACTATTTTGTATTACATTTACAGCAATTAACACATGTGACTAGGTTAAAAATAACACTCTGTACGAAATGTTTGCATCTGCTGCACCTCAGACTTCATATATACCGTGTCTGCTGTGATAAGCGTGACATAACAGTACATGTGATAACACAGGCCAGCGATAAGCAAGGAGATACTGAACATATGTGCTTACTATTTGGACTATGACTTTGGACACACAAAGAACATCCAAAAGCAGGGCAATACATCACAATTTGACCTGGAATAATTATCAACTGTATGTAGGCTGTGCTCTTACTGTTTTCTTACTGCTAAGGTACTACAACCACAACTGAACCTGTGTTGCCAGAGCCTTAACCTGCAGATAGAGACACATACAAGTTTTTCTCATTCTCAGTTTATGGACAGGCTTCATGTGAAAGATCAGAACCTCCAGAATTCACTCACTGAGCTGATTCATGATTGGCTGCAGGTGGTGGGGTTTAGACCATTCAGATCAGAGAGAGAAAGAGGCATTTTAGATTTTAGATTGGATTCCAGCAATAAAACTGGCACCCCAAGACTCATGTGAGGCTCATTCTGTTTTCTGATTGGATAAATTATAACATAGACAACTTGTCCAATGTCTTTGTAATTAAGAATAAATCAACAGTTGTTTCAGTTGTTATCAGTAAAAGCTACATTTGATTTGAATGTGTTGTATTTGGGGACACAGATAGGTCACGTTTGTGAAATTTCAAATCAAAATCTTACATAGTTACTCTAAATATTTGAAGTTCCTTTGCAAAGAAAAACGAAATATTATGTTTTTTAATAGAAGAATCCTGCCAAACAAAGACTACTACATAGACGATTGTTACATCATAGAATATGTTTTTGAAATTGTGATATAAATATGAATTCACAACCCACAGATATTCATAATTCTTGCTCTACTTTTAAAGACATGCAAAACAAAGCTATAAGAAATGACATGCCTCCCACATAACTGTAGAGCTCCTTATTACCACATCAGTGACCTCAGACCTGTTCTACGGGCCATTAAACATATTCAAACACTATAATGGCATGACTAATACTATGTTTTCAAATGTTTCCCTGAGTGCACAGTGAGGCATGTTGTTTTGCTTTTAATGTAATTCCTACTCACTCAGTTTAAGTCAACATTGACTTAGAATGGGTGGGTGAATACTTCTGGGAAATACCTTTTATTCACTGTCAATGGGTTGTGAAAAAAATAATACAGTGGAATTGCATTTTCATTTTCATTTTCATTGTTTTTTTTTACGGTTCACATACGTTTAAAGGTGCACTATGTAACTATATTTGTTTCCATAGAGAAGACATTAGGCTGACTAGATTTTTTTTTTTACAGTAACTAAATCTAAAAATACTTTGAAAAAGATGCTTTCTTATTGTGACATGGCCAAGTGGCATCACCTGCTTGTCTCCATGAAGAATGTTTAATAAGCTTAATAGCATCTCCATGGAGACCCTGCACCAAAAAATTTACTAAGTACGCCTTTATATAGGATATAGGAAACAAGTGTAGAGTTTTGTATCATATTTTTGAGGGAACAACATTATCACATGGAGGAAAAATCTATTTTGGATACCAGCCCCCTGTAATAAACATTACATATCTAAAGATACGAAGGTACGAAGATATGAAGTGAATATGTTCAAATCAAATACTGATAATTGTCATGTTTTTAATTTGTTGTTTGTTTGACATTGAAGATGTTTATATTTACATGTGCTTTTGTTCTCAAGATGATTCTCCAGTCAGAAGGATGTATTGCACGTTATTGCATCTCCACCTTACTGCTCTCTTGGTTTAAATGCTTGGATTGTATTAAAACCTTGACATATGTCTTGAACCGTTGTTTCAAAATGTTAGGTACCTGATCATGTAGAAGAGGCTCCAGAAGGTAGCAGGTAGCGTGTTAGCCTGGGACGCCCACAGCAGAGCTACGTGGGTGCGTGCTTTGCTGATGTCATTAAAAGTGGACAGGGAGTCGTTGAGGAGCATTCGCATAGAGATGAGATCAGACACGTTCTCACGCTTGGACAGCCTCTCCGCATGCATCGTCTTTGCCAGGTTCTTTAGGAGACCAGAGAAGATTCATTTAGAACAACACTTATATAATATAGAGCAGTACTAATGCTGGATTTATAATTAATTCTTAATTACAAAAACATTGGACATAATGGCAAGTTGTTGTTTTTCAGGATAATTATCTAATCAGAATGAGCTTCACATGAGTCTCTCATTTGGGTTGCCAGTTTCAATGCTGAAATCCAGTTGAACCTAAAAAGACCCTCTAATCTGAATCCTCATTACCTACTCCCCAGCACATGCAGCCAATCAGTAATCAGTGCCTCAGCAGCTCAGTGAATGAATTATTCAAATGAGGCATGGCCTGTCCAAATACTGAGAATGAGAAATATTTGTATGTACTCTCTATCTGCAGGTTAAGGCACTGGCAACCCAGGT
Organism: Periophthalmus modestus; assembly: GCA_019594935.1. Classification (NCBI taxonomy): domain Eukaryota; kingdom Metazoa; phylum Chordata; class Actinopteri; order Gobiiformes; family Gobiidae; genus Periophthalmus; species Periophthalmus modestus. The sequence continues at coordinate 69,236 of JAIEZT010000375.1, read as the reverse complement.
TCAGTTGTGACTGCACTACCTTTTTAAACTATAAGAGGACAGGCTACATACAGCTCTTTAAATATATCCACATTTCTTTAAAAGTTAATCTGGACCCACCTCTCGGGCACTGTAGGCGCTCTTGAACACGTGAATGGGCAGCCCGGCCACCAGAGCAGGGAAGATCTTGTCAAACTCCTTGAAGTTTTCGAGTGCGTTGAGGACCAAAGCCTTTTGAGCTGCCTGCCGCGCCTGACACTTATCCTCCCCCAGCTCCTTACCAAAGAGCGTCAGGTACCCAGACTCAAACATCACCTGAGGAGGACAACCAGAGCAGATGTTACAACCAGGTATAGATGAGATACAATTAAACAAGGAGAGACTTAAACTGACGCATAAAAAGACTGTTTCATTATGTAGGACAAACTGGTTTTGCTTTAGCATTTGTCTGTCAAAGGGGGTATCCCATAATGCTTTGCGATGTGATTTCACAATCTATTTTTACCAACTGTGAAACTCGTCATTCCAGGAGTCCAATTGAAGCAGGACTTCAGAGGAGCAAAGCATATCAGCAGCTGTACTCAAACATTTGACAATTTTAAACTCCAGTGCAGGGAGCTGACCTTGTAGCAGAAAGCGAAGATACCGTCCACCTCCCATTTGTGGGTTCTTGGGTGCAACGTGTCGGAGCGCAGCATGACATCCTGGAGGTGGCCCATCATGGTTTGGATGAGGGAGGGCAGAGCTTCTCCCTGCAGGGTCTTCAGGAAAGTCTGGTGCAGGTTCTCCGTGGTGTGCCCGTGCCGAGGATCAAAGCTGTCGTGTCCAAACGCCTAGAAGAAAAGAATGTACTGATTGATACTTTGCAGTGACATCACGTTGGGGGCATTCAACCTGTATCTTAATGGTGGAACGTTCAGCAGTTTCCATGGTGACTCAGTGCACACATTAACAAACACTGCCAAAAAAGTTTCAAGTCTAACTTGGATCGCAAATCTTCAGACAGAGCAGTGTCTACAGTTAGCATCACACCTCCAGACAAAGTTGGCGACATCAGCTGCAAAGTATGAATATGTGGCTTTTCTAGCTGAATTGCAATGGCTAATCACAACTTTTTGAAACATAAAAACATGGTGGACAACATGGACAGCTAGCAAAAGAGCAGTAGAGCCAGTAGGCAATAAGTGATGCTGCTTTGCGGTTTGGTTTCAACATTATTGTTTTGCGTTACCTTGACAGACGTGGCAAAGTGGAATTTCCTCCAGTCGAGGTGCCGGCCCTGCCTGATGACGGAGTGGTAGGAGAAGGGGTCGCACAGGAAGTGGATGTACTGGCCTGCGATCTTACACGTGAAGATGTGCCCATACTTCCTCTGTCTGCTCCGGAGGAAGGCCAGAGGGTTAGCGCCAAACTGCAGAGCGCAGCCCAGGTACGGGATCAGCCCATTCTCCACCGCGGGCTCACCAGGCTGTCTGGAGAGAGGGAGGAGAGAAGAGAGGAAGAGAGGAGAGAGAGAGAGGGGAGGGAGACGAGAGAGAGGGAGAGGGAGACGAAGGAGAGGAGCAATGAGAGGAGAGTGGGAGGAGAGCGAAGGGAGAGAAGGTAGAGAGAAGTTAGGGGAGATGAGGAGAGAGGGAAAGGAAAGAGAAGCAGGGAGAGTGAGGAGAGAGGAGAAGGGGAGAGGAGAGAGCATGAATAGAGGGAGGACAGGAGAGGGGGAGAAGGAGGGGTAATGGAAAGGAAAGAGATGAGAGAGAGGGGGAGAAGACAGAAGGGAGACAGGGGAAGGAAGGACAGAAGAGAGAAGGAGAGGGAGGGAAGAAAGGCAAAGAGAGAAGCAGAAAGAAGGGGAGAGAAGATGGAGAGATGGGAGGGGAGATGAGGAGAAAGGGAGAGGAAAGAGAAGAAGGGAGTGGAAAAGAGGAGAGGAGAGAGACGAGAGAGAGGGAGTGAAAAGGAAGGAAACAGAAAGATTGATGTTGAGAAAAGAGGGAATGATATGGATAAAGAGGAGGTAGAGAGAGGGGATGATGGGAGGAATGACAGAGGAGAGAGCAGGAAATCAAAGGGAGGAAAAAAAGAGTACAGAGGAACAGGGAGCGAGAAGGAAGGAAAGAGATGAAAAGGGGGAAGAGAAAGATGGAGATACAAAGAGAGAAAAGAGGGGGGAGAAAGGAAGGGATAGACAGAGGAGCGAGGGGGAAATAGACGAGAGGGATTGGAAAGAGGGAGAGAGAAGAAAGAGGGAGTGGGATGAGTTATGGGAGAGAGGAGAGGTACATAGAGAGAGATAAAGAGGGAGAGAATGACAGATAGAAGAGATGGGTAAATAAATAGGAGAGAGGGAAAAGGAGAGAAAGAGAACAGGTAAATATGGACAGATACATGTACAGACAGTTGTGACTGGTACTCAGGGTTATTGGACCATGCAGTTTGTCCTCCACAAGATAAAGTCTAATAATTGACATTGCACTGGTGTAAATATACAGTATATGTCTCCCTACAACTAACGGAATCTTCTTTTTTTTTTTTCTATTTTGAGAAAGACAAACATGCTCTGTGACTGGATACTACTCCTACTACTACTTCTGCTATTACTACTTCTTCTACTACAACAACTGCTACTGCTAGACCTGCTACTAGAACTACAAGTGCTACTATTACTAATACAGTTACTGCAGCCACTACTACTAGAATTACTACTATAGATACTGCAGCCGCCACTACTAGTACTACTAATACCAAACTACACCTGAAGCCATAACTACTCTGACTACTACTGCTAAAATACTGCTACAGAACTGCTACGAGTATTATTACTACTACTATACTAGAAATATTACTAGAAGTACAACTGCTGCAACTACTACTACTACTACTACTTGATAGCCAAAACAAATACACACATGACATTCTTGTATTTATTTTATGCAAAGCTGTAATTATACCAATCAAGAAGTCCTCTCCACTCGTTATTATTAGTTTAATTAACTCAAATAAGTCAGTACAACACAACAACTTAAAGGCGTCATTTGTTCCTGTTTACCTGATTATGTATTTTTAGGCGTGTTGCATGAATCATAGAGAAAACAATATGCTTTAATTTCAAATGTCATAACTTGATTTGTTACCATGGCGCCAACTGCCCCTCTATCAAAAACATGACAAACCTGCTCGTACTGTCAACATAGCTGTACGTGGAGTAAGTGAGCAGCATGTATGAGCTATGGAGAAGTCTATGTTTTAAGTTTGGCAGAAGCACATGTCAAAACCAGGTGAATGAAATGCCTTGCGAGTGTGAGCAGACAATGCACAATGCCATCAGTGTTTAAAAACTGCATGCAACCGCTTCACAGTCGTATGCAAGCTTAGACAAATATATACATTAGCATTATGAATGATTACATAAATACTGCAGTTATTTAGGTCATAGTAGAGTATGGCTATGTTAACAAAATGCCAAAAGGTTTTGTCATGTTTAAAAGCCGTGTAACCATGTAGTTGACTTTAGACGTCTACAGACATGTTCTGAACTGTCCCTTTGTGTCAGATGCCTCCCCTGTGTCTCCGTGGGGTCTTATCCTGTGTAAAAGCTGCTGACCCTGTACTTTAGACCTCTACAAACATGTTCTGAAATGCATGGGGCTGTTGGATTGGTTTAGCAGTTCAGATTTCAGTCTCAAATGATAAAGCTTTTACATAAGAACAGCCAATTAAAGTGTAATTGCAATTGGTTATCTAAATAAAAAAACAAAAAAAAAACAAAAAAAACACACACAATTAGATTTTTTTCCCCTGAAATTTGTAAAGATCTAAACTTGTAAGAGATCACATTTGAGCTAAGTTGCAATTGCACATTTGCATTTTTATGTTTTTATTTTTATTTTAAGATTTTTACAGACATTTGTTGGAAAAAATGTAGTTATGTAATCTTCAACCAGCCTTCCTCTGATACTACACACAAGGCAATTATCATTTATTAAGATGTTTATTTATCTTGAAAAATGATAAAGTATTATACTCAACCATTATTACAAGCAGGAGTCTGGGATTAAATAACTCTACATTTTTATTAGCAGACACTATAAAACAAAGATAAGTCTCTATCATGAACTAGTGCACCTTTATCATTGATCTAAGATAAAATAAGATGAAGGTGCTGAACATTTGCAAAATGGTTAAAGGTTTTATTTGCACCATTTTTAAATTCTAAAAAATGTGTGACTAGTAATACAAATATGTCATGTAAAATATACATTTGAAAGCTGTAGACATTGTAATATGCAATGCACAACAGGTATAATAATTAGGCTGTCCAGTGCTGGAAGTACCATTCTGTTACTTAAGTAAAAGTATAGATACAGATACTGGAGCAAAAAAATACTCAAGTAAAAGTAGAAGTATCACATGAAAAAAATGTACTTAAGTAAACGTAATAAAGTATCAGTTTAAAAATGTATTTAATGAGTAAAAAGTGAAAGTGTTTCATGTAGATTTCAAATAGTGTGATTTTGATGAAGATTTGTGCTGAATTTTGTTCAACAGAAACAACTGAATCAATTCAAATTGAAATTTGGTGACTGAAGATGGAGATAGAGAGAATAGTCAGAAATGAAGAGTATCACTGATGAAAATTACATTACATTTTAATTTAATAATGCCACTGTGTGTATTTCGGCATGTGTTGTATTGTCCTGATAACAATTCCACTTATTAAAATATAATTATTTTAATAGTTGACTAATTACAATTCTTACACTTCTGATTAATGGTTGCAGACATTTCCCTCCATTCATTTAGTATTTTTACTTTATATCTAAGATATGTCACAAATAAAACTTACTTATACAACCTAATAATTCAGCAAAAATATTCTCAACATTCTCAAAATCTTGTACTTTTTTTTTCTTAAATAAATTATTTCTATAATTAAACAGGTGACATATTTATTATTTGTACATTCTTACCTGTGCCGGATTCCCACTGCGAGCCACAGCAGGCAGCAGAGACCGACCACAATGGCCCAGATGAGAGCGATGCTGAGAACATGTCCCAAGAGCCACAGTAAAGCACAGCAGAGGGTCGGATGGGATGGGGGGGTGCTGTCTCTTTAAGAGCCGCAGCTGCAACGCGGAGCAGACTGATGTGAATGAGTGATATGTACACGCTCTGCACCTTTAAATACACTCCCTAAACTCCACCCCCTCAGCACAACACACACAATACAATCTGCTGTTATTAAGCAATGTGATGCAACGGTGAGAATTGGTTAAAGTGCATATGACAGATTAGACCAGGGCTCGGGAACCTTTTTGACTCAAAGAGCCATGAAAGCAAAATATTTGGAAATTTATTTCAGTGAGAACCATATAATATATTTTAAGACTGAATTCAAATAAATGTGAGTATAATAAGCCTCTGAATTTATTCTTTTAAATAATGTTATAATACTCACCATTAATGCGACTTCTACTTGATGTTTTTAAGATGTGAGAATGACTGCTCAGATGCATAGATCCAAACATGGTCAATACAGCAATACTCACACTCACATATTAAAGGAAGTGTCAGAATATACTGCATTTTTTCACACAACTACCTCTATTTTACGTGTCCATTCATATTTATTCTTTGAAGCATTAAATAAGTGACTAGGAAAATCCCCGCGGCTCCTGCCTCTTTCGTCATCTTCGAGGGACAGAGGCAGATTACCGTAATGACGGTAAAATATCTAAAGAACCTCGTGCCTCTGCTTTGAGACGCTGTTTGAATTTACATGAAGTACAATTGGTTGCGGAGTTACGGTAATAAAAAGTGAGTCTATCGGCGACGATAGGACCCCCGACGCTAAAGGGCTACAACAAGTGAGAGTATTTTATGTTTTATCTACGAGCCAGATGCAATCATCAAAAAGAGCCACACCCAGCGGGCGAGCCATACGTTCCCGACCCCTGGATTAAAACTACTCATTTCAGCACACACACAAAAAAAGTTTATATAATTATGGTTACGTAACCATAACCATTTGAGAATGAAAAGAAGATGGCTGCGAGGACAGATGTGTGTGCGTAGAGCAGCAGCCCTTGTCTGCTTAAATGTATATACATATGCATATTTGTGACCTCTATAGAATGACTTAGCACAATAAGTAAGACTATGTAAAAGATATATACTCATTGACGCTTGGTAACTGGAAAAATACCTACGTTTGGTGAAGCCAGCCAACAACCTGCGTGCCACTCTGCGTGCACCTGCGTGCACCTGCGTGCACCTGCGTGCGTGCACCTGCGTGCACCGTGCGTGCACCTGCGTGCACCTGCGTGCACCTGCGTGCACCTGCGTGCACCTGCGTGCACCTGCGTGCACCTGCACCTGCGTGCACCTGCGTGCACCTGCGTGCACCTGCGTGCACCTGCGTGCACCTGCGTGCACCTGCGTGCACCTGCGTGCACCTGCGTGCACCTGCGTGCACCTGCTGAGGGAACCGCTCCTATTACTATTGAGAATCTGTGGAAAGATTTAACCAGAATCAAAATGAACTATTATTGAGATTAACTGATCTCGAGGCACAGATGACTCAAGTGAAACGGCTCAATGTGCGCATTAAAATGGACAGATCGCTAAAATGCAAATGTGTGTAAGCGCTACAGAGGATAAGTTGGGAAGTACCGACAAAAGAGTGGATTTTCTGGAAGATAAAGTGGACTTGGAGAACAAAAACCGACAAAACAACGTGGTCATCTTTGGCATTGCGGAGGGGAAGAAAGACACGGTGGTGTTTACAATACTTCTTCTGATGGAGACGCTGAACCTGTCCCGGGACGTCGCCCTGTAGAATGAGCGCACCACATCTCTGCCAAAGGGCCCGATGGTAAAAGACCAGGCCTATTATCGCCCAGTTTGGGAATTATCAACACAAAGCAAAAGTGATGAAGCTCACACGCGAGAAGAAAACACTTCTCCACAAGGACACGAGAGTGTTCCTCTACTCCGACTACAGCGCGGCGGTGCACGGGAAACGTCAGCTGTTTGCTCCGGTGAAAAATAAACTACGCTGCAGGAATAAGGTATGTAATGCTTTTTCCCGCTATACTCTGTTGATTATATGGGAATGTGGAAGCGCTTTGAGAATTCACCGGAGGCTCAAGAGTTTGTCAATAACTTGGATATCAGCCCTACTCCCACTTCTCCGATGACTTGATTTTGGAGGAGGATGAGAACAGTCAGTGTCTGACTGTGGCTGAGCATCACGGAAAAGTCTATGGGATTGTGGCTATTTATGAAATATATGGCTCATAAATGAGAGTCACATGTTTTAATAGAGTGATGATGCTGACCATACGAATCATCTGTGGTAAAGTCACTTTTTGTGTTGACTGAGGCAGACAAGATAAATTGGATTAAATGTGGCTTGTGTAGATTGCTATTTAGGCCCACCTGTTTTTTGTTAAATTTTTTTTTCTTTTTTTTTGGTATATATTTTTTTCTTTTTTTGTTTACTTAATCACCAAAGGGGACTTGATTATATATTGTATGTTATGTGCAGTGAAGCCGGAGAGCTAAATGAATATTATAAATATGTGGTGCAATGGACTTTCCGGTGAATATTTGTTCATTTTAATATTAAGGGTGTAACGACCCAGTGAAGAGGACTAGGATAATTACTTTTTTGAGGAAGGAGAATATATCAGTAGCTATGTTGCAAGAGACACATTTCACTGAAAAAGAACATAAAAAAATTAAGATGGGTAAGGATATGTCTATTTTTCTTCTTTTAATACTAAACGTAGAGGTGTGGCAATACTGATACATAAGAAACTGCCTCTCAATATAACCCACATAGAACTGATAATAATGAGCTGTTTTGTTTTAATTCATGGTACTTTGTATGGTAAGAAAGTGACTATAATGAACGTGGACAAGCTCCAGACCTTGATCCCTCATTTTTTATCATCACTTTGACTGATGTCTTATTTAAATTTCGTTGTCCCACTATGATAATTGATGGAGACTGGAACTTTGTAATGAACAATGCTCAAGATAAAAAGCTCGCCTCACTGCTGTTAAACAAACCCCAAGACAACAAGCTTTACAACAAATGCTCGATGAGGCCGACTTCATAGATGTGTGAAGCACCCTGGAGAGAAGGACTATACCACCTTCTCAAATCCTCATAAAATGTATACGAGAATGACATTGTTTTGGAAATCAGAAAAAATCTAGAGGCAGTTTAAGCACAGTAGTATAGGAAGTATACATTGTCAGATCACGCACCTATCAAAATTGAATTTTTTTTTTGTGGCTCCCAGAAAAACTAAAAATGCTTGGCAGTGAAACAGGTCAATACTATCTGATTTATCTTTTTGATAACACCAAGAAAACTTGGTGTATTTTCTCTCAATTAATGATAATGGTGAATCTATGGGAAACTACTAAGATTATCTGCGAGGCTTAATGATCTCCTATTGTGCTACAGAAAAAGGAAAATAATTTATGAGCCAATTCTCAGGCTACAAAATGAATTATGAAAATCATAGCCCTTCCAACTGGAGATATAACAGACAGTGTAACATGCTTTCATTCCTTTAAGGTAACCACAAATGGGTTCAATATCTTGGCATATACTTCTCTACAGATCTAAATAAGTTAATTAAAAATAATCTTTCACTGCATTTGCAAAGATTAAAACTGATCTCCTTAGATGGACGACTCTGTCATTATCTTTGATGGATCGGGTAGCAGTTATAAAAACGAATGTTCTTCCTTCCTTGCTGTATATCATACAAATGCTACCTACACATATCCCTTCTAAACTCTTCAAACAAATACATAGTGCTATAACAGCATTTTTGTGGAACACCAAGCGACCTAGAATGAAACTCAAAAACTCTGCTGCCCATCCAGAGAAGAGGCCTTGGGATTCCAAATTTCCAATTCTACCACTGGGCATCACAATTAAAATTTTTTACAGAGTGGGTTAAAAAGGCCTGAACAGCTAGAACATTTCTCCTTTTTATGTTTTGAAAAAGTGTATGCTATATTAAAAATAGCTACATTCTTAAAAAATATCTGCAAATCTCTTAGTGCTATCCGTAAACACTTTACTATCAATATTCATTTTCAGCACCCACTGCTACTATCCAGATATCCAACTCACCTGTACTAATTCTGGCTTTAGAGAACGGAGGGAAGCATCACAAAATATCAGATCTTTATGTAGATGATTCTATAAAGTCATTCCAGCGATTAAAAAACAAATTTTAATCTCCCACAAACCACTACTTTCGATATTTGCAAATCGGAAGTTTATCCAATTCCATTACATATTAGAAAATTTTATAAAAAAATGTATTTTAGATTATATATAATAATATTATAAGCGTTGCATTAAAAGATAAACTTATAACAATATATATGACCATATTATTATGAATACAGGTGTTATAATATTAAAGCCAAAGTACTAAACCATGCAAAACGAATCACTAAATCAAATAAATCTCATGAAGTACAGTATAAATCATTAATAAAATGCATGTGACCCCTGTAACTCTGAGTAACTATGACACATGCACTAAACTCTGTCTAAATGCAAAAAGGAAGCAGGAACCTACTTTCATTTAATGTGTTCATGTCCAATTATTCTTTCTTTCTAGTTCTCAGTTCTTCAGGAAACTGAAAATATTTGGACTAAAACTACCTGTAGACCCTAAGGCTAGTTATTAGATATAAACAACTATAACTCGTCTTTCTATACTCCGGGTATGGATCCAAGAAACAACCTCCCTCCCTCACTGGCGTGAAAAAACTCTTATCAATTTTGCCCTGTGAAAGGCTCTACAGAGTACTTGAATGAAAGCCAGACAAAAGACTTTTGGTTAAGGACTTTTCGCCTCTAAGTGACTTTTGTTAGGCCCAGAATGGCAGACAATAACACATAGGTATGAACTAAAAAGTAAAACGGGCAAAATCTCCTGTGGTTGTTGTGAAAGTGAATGTGAACTGTGGACTAGATTACCAATGTTTATGTTATACACCCCGCCCCTACTTGTATGCATAGGGTGTATGTGTATATATGTATGTATGTATGTATATAGTATGTATATATATATATATAATATATATATATATATATAGAGAATATATAATATTATATATATATATATTATATATATGATATAATAATGATATAATTAGTATGTGGTGTGTGTGTGTGTGTGTGTGTGTGTGCCGTGTCATTTGGGTCTTAAAATCTTATAGTAACCCACTCTACATGATCCTGGTTTTTATTTCGCTATTTTGTCAGTGATTGAAGGATGTGAACATTAATAACCGTCATAAATCAGGCGGCCTCCATTATCCCTCGAGGGCGTTCCCTCAGCAAAGCAGATTTTACTGATAACGCCCAATAAGTGCCCGCTCCCCCGCTTCTAACCAGCGGTGCAAGGGGCATTACTTGCAACACCTTGCTCCGGACTGGCTGGCCATTCCAAATGTGAAGTGCCAAATTTGCCTCTATAATTGCTCTTGCCTTGATGAGCTTCATTTGGCTGGAGCTGAACACTATGAGTGACGTCACACTCACTTAGTCCACTTTCTTATACAGTTTTATACGCAATCTCTCGATTTCTCAGATGCTGCTCCAATGTTCTACTCTTACTCTCACCTTGTCCACTAAGAAGGAGCAAGAACCGGTGGCTGGTCAGAACTCTAATTTTTGACTTTTGGTGGCACTATATAAACCCTTTCTTTCTTGATTTTACATCGAGTCTCTGATGGGTTTGGGAAGGCACTGGCGAGGTCAGTCGCTTTCCTTTTGAGGGCAGGAATCCATCGTCCAAATCTCACTCATCGATCTCAGAAACCATGCTGTGTGAGTTAGGTGATGTATCAGGGAAGTCGGATCCAATGAACAAGGAACGTGCATCACCATCACTTCCGCTGAGA
>JAIEZT010000375.1:0-58210 GCA_019594935.1 Periophthalmus modestus | reverse complement strand
TGGGCTCCTTGTTAAGTTCAAATCTGAGTCCCTTATTTTTTGTATTTCTAGTATTCCTCGATTGACAGGTTTAGGCGACGAGAACGCAGTGAAACAGAACACTTTCCTCTTGTTCTGTGGTCCAAGACTAGACGTCTGGTCTGGAAAGTGTTGTGCCTCCCCACACTGATCTGGTGGATGCAGTGGCGAGTGACTCCACTGGTCCCATAAAACTGCTTGCAGTGAGAATAGATTGAGTGATGTCATCTGCAGAGTTGTGGTTAGGGACATTTTTTGCTGCATTATAACTGACTACGGCAGCATATAGAAATTGACAAGGGGTTCCACAGATGTCCCCTGGGGCACCAAACAGGTTAAGGATTCATTTTATCTGGAACGTTTTCAATTATAACATAAGTACTGCCGTCTTCTACATAGGATTTTTAGTGCAGTACCAGAGGTGCACTAAGAAAAGACAATCATTTATCACATTGCCAAAGCGCCGATTTAAAAATTGTCTTCATAGTTTTTTTTTTTTTTTTTTTTGTAGACATATGTTTGTTAATACAGAGTTTTTTTATTATTTACTACAAGGCAAATAAAAAAAGGGAAACATAGGTGGGTTGTGGAATTCTAATCACATTAAAAACCTTAAATATACAATCAATAGAGGGAGTGTCTTGCACTCAAAGTCAGATTGAATGAATAACTCCGCCTTCCGTTACACTTTTATACTTGTTCCGAATACGGGTTGTACCACCACCCTTCGCTGACAAGGAACATTGTCATTACCGTGTATTATACCATCCAACACAATCAATACCCGTTATCAGTTAAAGTGGCTTACAAACAAGAGATTACCATCGTGCTAATATTATCGAAGGCCTTCCCTGCCTCACGTTATTTAGGTTAGGGCACAAGACGAGCCCCATAACAATACATACAATAAAAGTAACAGATTAGGATCAAAGAATGCTGTAACAATTCTCCTTTTCTTTTGATAATAATAATCATCCAAGCTTTTATTTTTTATCTCAAATCATTCAACTCTTTACTGAAACATACCATAAAAAAACCTAATAATAGTCAGTCAACACATGTACAGAATGAAAATAAAACCTAATGGTAGTATTGATATGTCATTGATTTTTTTTCTTTTTCTCCCATTTCTACTATTTATTTTTTGGTTTAATCAATATTGTCTCAGCGCTACGCCATTGGCCAAGCTCGTTGCGGATTTCGTGTGCCGGCTGCGATCCAGTGGGTCTATGGTTGGGGAACGTGGTCCCCCGGTCTTTTGTTGGTTCCATGAACCTCAGTTGACGGTCTTCCTACATGGCTTGGTTTTCCCACCCCCCCTTGTGGACACAGCCAGGGGCTTTGTACGGTTCAATGGCCGAGGACTGCCTCAACTGGCCTGGCCGCTCTCAGTGCGGGGGGGCAGCGTTAAGAGCTTACCAGGGTAGCTCCGGTGACGGCGGAGGATTAGCAGAATCCCAGGTTACCCTGCGTAGAAGCAAAGGTGGGTAGCGTTTCAAGGTAACCCTTTGTGCTTGAGGTGAACGGCTCACACGATCCGGTTCACGACGCAGAGGAAGGAATGACAGCACAGTGGATGTCCGTGATCCAGCTGGCCTCGCTGTGGGACCTCTACAGCTGTGTCCGCGCCGGTGAGAAGTCAACACCATCACCACCCCGTCCCCACCCAGTGTTGCCGCTTTATCAGCGCCAGTATTTTGCTATATGGTTTTCCCCTGACCAGAACTAGTCTCTCAAAACTGCTCTGATGATTTAAGACATAGTACAGCCTCAGCCTGCCTTGAATGCAATGTATTTATCATTCGCCTTGGGATTGGTGGACAATGGATTCAGTGGAAAGAATCAATCAATGGAAGTCCGTCCAGAATTTCATGTGAACCCAGTGAAATTTTGATTGATTCCAAAGCCAAATCTTTTGCGGTTACAACGTCAGAAAGTGTGTGTGGAAATGAGATTTCCAATCAAATCACGTACCCCAAGTAACGCGACAGACGGAAAATAAAAAGGCAGCTGCATAAATGAGTTACCATCCGAGTCAGTATATCAGTGCAAAGGAGACTGGGAACACAGTCTCTCGCCATTCTACCGATGTTGCCTGAGAGAAAAAGTGTAAACGACCAATCATTTGAGGCAATGGAGGAGGGAGCGGAAGTCTCGTCATTATTAATGGTAGCCTCAGGACTCCATCACATAGAAATTTAATTGGATCAACTCATTAAACAATTAAAGGGTACCTCGGGAACTTATCAGGATTTTGTGACAGTTGCTCTTGCCATAAGTTGTCCACAATAGAGCCTGCCCCCCACTCACCGGGGTGTGGTGTTGGATGTTCCCACCTCAACGGTGTGTGTTTTGGGCCTGTCTCTGGTGCCATCGGACCCCTCTCCTCCACGCTCTTGAGCCAAGTCAGTCTGAAGATAAGGTCATCCGGCGTTAACATGGCGTCTGGTTTGAGCAGCAATCATGATTGTGTGTTCGTTTGCACGGTCGGGCTGGGGTCCTTCGGCACCGAGTGAAATGTCGTTTTGAAAGAGTTTTGTAAATGTTGCCCGCTTTCGAATAGGGTCAGTGTAGGCGAACCTGTATCAGATAAGTAAAGTAGAAGTAAAACAGTATAAGTCTCAATCATGCGATGTATAAAGCAGCATTCTAGTGTCCATTTGGTTTTGGCTTGCACGCGTGACATGCAGACATTGTTGGCAGGCAAAGCAACCCACAATGGCCTTACACAGCCCTCCATGCTGTTATACTTGTGGAATGTCAAAGAAGTGCATTCAGCCGCTCGGGAATGTCCTAATTTGGAAAAGTGGTCATATCTCCTTTTGGCTATCCTCACGGGCTTCCATCAGTGACTCGGACAGTATCTTCCGATGTTTGCATTAAAGTCGGGTGAGCGGATTATTTGTAAAAAGGCACAGAACTCAGTAACAAATTGGTTCATTCATTAATGGGGTGCAGGGCAGGGTTGTGGGCGTTCACCCTTTCACCCTCCCCCCGCAATGGCCAAGGTTCGATACACGAACACGGGACCATCCGGTACAACAGCATCCACCATAGGAAACGAGTTTGGATATCCCGGTTGTTTTTCTGTGCATGGCCACAGAGCCCTGCGACGGTGTCTGACAGTGTCCTAAGCTTTAGGACTTTTTGGGTAGCCGGGGGGTGGGGACTGACCCCTTCCTTCTTTTTTTTTTTTTCCTTTTTTCCCCCCGTCTACCCCAATCTCCCCCTCGTCCCCCCCCCACTACTCCCTCCCTCCCCTTCTAGGACTCTTTGCCGCCCGATCTTACGGCGGGCCCCAAAGATTTGTTCACATGGGCAAGCCGCAATGGCCACCGCCAGAAAGCGAAACCCAGATCGGGAAGAGAGGACGTTAGAACCATACAGCAGTAACTTGATCTTTAACCCCCCCCCACTGCCCCGCTATTTGCCGTGCGTGCTGCTGGAAACATTAGTGTGTTTGCAGGTGGTACATGTTTGAGCACAAAAGACTTACCTAGGATGAATATTTCTGGAATTCACCATGCCGGCCTCCACACTTACGCATCACCCATATTATTATTACATACCCCCCACTCGGCACCTTTCACATTTACCTTCTATCAGCCCCCGTAGCCACTCACATCATTCCTTTACACCACCCCTCAGTGTGGCACGCACTGCAATGTGTAAAACACTTTTCTAAAACTGATCTCTATTATATCTTCAATATTTCTGCTTCATTCAACCTCCCAACACACCATCAAGCATTGCCTGTGGATCATGTATCACTTATAATTGTGCAGGAGCCTCTCTTAGCCTGCATTAGTTTCTCTTTTTCCTTTCAGGGCTCACTTTCGTTTTATTCAGTTGTGTTATGCTATGAGGAGCACACTCTGCAAATAAATCAAGACAACTTCCGGACATAATTGTGACGCCCATGGCTGCAGTTGACTGCAGACTCGGAGGATCTGCCGCACCCTTGCTGCTGGTTCTGTTCCCATTTTTTATAGTGGTCCGTGTGCTGTATACCAACCTCTCGCGAGTCTGCCTAGATTTTTTTTTTGTGATTTTTTTTACTAGGCGTTTATTTCCTCTCCTCTCCATATGATAAAAACCCCCTCCATGTGTTTACTGCCATTTATTAACTTTTTCAGTCTATAACGCACAAACTTAGGTAATATAAAGTAGGTGTTTGCCTTCACGTCTTCCTATGGAGCCTTCCAGTCACAGCCAAACATGCTACTACAACAGAAGCTAGATACAGGGTGGAGGTCACACTAGGACACAGCAAAGTGAGGGGGGGCGGGTGAGGCCGCCAGCAGCTGCAACCCATAACTGTGAAATGGAATTCAATGAGTTTGATAATTTTTGATACCTTGAGCTTAAGATCTCAAACAAAACAAGTCAAACTGAACAACACTTCATTATCAGTGTAATCTAGTTCAAGTGGCTCGAGGTCTTTGGACACATCGTCTTGTAGGTCTTAACAAACCAAAAACGATACACATGTGGTAATAACAGATAGTATCATGAAGGTTAGTGTCATTTTTTTTTAAGGAGATCCATAACAATACATAGAACAATACAATACAAAGAGATTTGGATATAGAATGCCCATAACAGTCTCATGTTGCTCTTACAGTTAAAAAAATAAAAGTAATTACAATCACGACACTTTTCTGCACCTGGTTTGCCAGTGGTGCATTGCAAACCCACAAACCCAAAACATGAGGGCTCCAATTGCTTTCTGAACTTCTCACCTTCGCTGCGAAAACCCAAATAATAAAAAACTGGCTATAATGTTTAATGGTTTTGTTAATTAAGAAAAAAATCTGCGTTGCAATTTTTTCCCAGTCAAAAACTACCCCCTTTAAATTTAAACAAGTTTTTTATCATCATGACTGAAACTCTTTATGTGATTGTGGCCCTGCCCAAGAACCAAACCCTACAACACCCCTGTAATGTGAGCACACTAAATATACAACATAAACCAAACCCACCTTCATTCTTGTACTGTACACTTCTTGCTTTATTTATTGAATGCTTTCACAGCTTTCGACAAAACAAAAAGGACGTTAAATGAACTTGTAGTGAAATGATACTTGGACATGTCAGAGTTAGTGATTTTCATAATTCATCAAAAAAAACACCCATTATGTCAAACTGTACAGGTCTAGTCTATCTAATACTAAAAGCTCATCGGCTGACTTCAGAAAATGTTCTTCTGCACGCAAATTTACATGCAAGACATCAACAAAACATACATATTTACATTATAAGACAGTATCTTACACCATCAGTCACTCTAAAACTGTAAAAACATCAATAACCCTACACAACTTCAACTTGCCTATTTTATTTATTTTGAGTAATTCAGACTTTATTTCGTTTGTATTGTAAATTTGACTGTATATCGGCCCCACGCGCTACGTTGTTTCTTAATTCAGTGCACCTTGCCCTTGAATTTGAAAAATGTATGAAGACATATTAAAACTAATCCCTAATCTCAAACATTTATGGGTGGCACTAGGCAACATTTTATCAGCTTAGTATACGACAAATTACCGTTTTTAAAGGGTTTACTATTACATGCTATTTTTTAGTTCTAGCTGTTATTAATGTTGCCTCGCTCACAAACATACCTGGAGTTGTTGTTTTGTGCATTTCATTTCATCCTGCTATGGTTTAATACCTTCACGAAACCCTGCAATCCCCTGATGTGGGTCAGGGACTTTGGGTGCCATACACGTCCTCTTTAGCAGTCCATTTGGATAATTTCAACCCTGGAACTGCCCAATCTCTTAGTGAAACAAAAGGTAGGTAAAAGGTTGCGTTAATTTGCAAAACTTCTTCTAAGATGACATTACATGGTTAGAACCAGACTAATAAAAAACTAGTGTTATTCAACAACGTGTGAATGAACACAAAACACCAACTCCTGGCAGGTTTTTGATGATGTAAGTAAATTCTAACATGAGGAATCCCCCATTTTTAACACTCACCAGTCAATTTATGTGGCAATTTAGGACCTTTTAACTATAAGTTAGTATGTTGAATTTAGATGTCTCCTCTACAGGTCTTCATTACTTGTACTAATAATAGCCCTCAAATTTTAATTACATAAGTCATGTTTAATTTGGCTCATTTAAATTAACCTATATATGATTCTCACTGGTTTGCATTGGTGAGGCATGTTGGATGTGAGATACTCAAACTTGAGTATTTGATACTTTGAATATGATTTAGCTGGAGAGCGTTTTTGATTTGTGCCATTAAACACAATATCTTGCAGCAGCTTTTTTGTTGAAAAACTGAGGAAGCCCACCTAAATGAGGACTGTGAATTGAACACTCTTCCAGATTGTTTAAATAAATTATGTTAATCTAGATAACCATTGTCAAAATATACAACCAAATAATTCATTGACAACCAAAATCAATATAACACCAGATATCCATTTTGACGTACAGCGTTTGCAGTACCACTCTTTAAGTGCATCCACTGTAGTGTCCATAGTTCATGTCATTATAGCTCTTAGCTCGTGGCCCGTAAGCTTGTATCTAAAAGTCCACATCGTAGGTGGGCTGGGAGGATGACCAGGACCTGCACGAGATTGGTCGAGGGGCGGGGCTTTGATGGCGACTGGGTCCTCCAGGAGCTCCATGTCGAAGTAGGCAGACAGTACCAGGGTGGAGGAACTGTTTGATCTCGTTAGACCGACGCGGGCAAAAAGCGCCCAGGACAACTTGGTGACACCCGACCCGAACGGCATGTAGAAGTAGTTTACCTGATGCGGCGGCGTCCAGTACGGAAGATACGGTCTTTTCTGCCCACTCTCATCCAGGAAGCGGTCAAACTAGTTAAACTTGTACCCTACAAGAAAAAAAAAGAACTCACATTACAGATGTACTAGTTCTTAACCCATGATCAGTTTTTCTATGCAATCAATTATTAGTGTTTGAAACTTTGGGACAGCGATAACAAGTTCTTAAACAGGACTCTTTTACTGATCTGAATCTAAAACCCCAGCACCTCCAGCCAATCCTGAATCAGGCTAGTGAATCCTGAAATTTCTGAGCTTTTCACATGAGCGCATGCCGAATGTAATATATGGAGAATTGAGAAAAACTTGTTCACGGTGTCTTCTATCTGCAGGTTAAGGCTCTGGCAATATACGGGTCAGTTGTGATTGTAGTTAGTAGCGTTTTTAAAAATAGGAGCAAGTGAGAGTGCTGGCTACACAGCAGTTCCTTAATTGGAGACAGTTAACCTAACCTAATATATTTTTGTTCCCCAGAGGTGGTAGAGTTGAAAAAGTGAAAGTGTAAAAAAAAAACACTTTTTTTTTCCAAAAAATTAACAAATAGTCTTTTTCCAGTTCTCCAAAGAATGTCACCAAATAGTCCTTAATTATGCAGCATACACTTGTTGTCACTAAGATTAGACTTAATACGTATGAGGATCAACAATGGGTCAGTTCCCCTTCTCCCTCCTGGATGTGAGCAGCGTTTTTTGCGTCCTTTAGTGTACTGTTACTTGAATAGTAAAGTAAAATGTTCTGTTTGTCCATCCTACATTCTAGTTCTTGCAAAAATACAAAATCAGATGTTATTTTTACACTTTTACACACATACTGGGGTAACGTCACTGGAGCGTAGTCTCTGATGGTTAACACACGGCACGTCAAACGCCGTGAAGTTAGCCCTTTTTCAACTCTGGAATCTAACACATCGGACACACGAAACAGAGCGTCCAATGCGTGAACGCTCAAGACACGCTGCACATCAAGTACATGCAAAACACTCGCGCAGAGGACACGCAGGATGACCTAGAGATGCGTCCACCAGTAGACCATGTGCATGTAAACTCGACGCATGACCTGACACTATGGTCTCAGAACGAGTGGCATTACATTAACCACCTTTTTATGTCTACCTTCACAAGTTTGAATTAAAATACAATTCTTGCCTCTAAAATAACCCTATAATAAATGGCACTACATAGGGGTCTTCGTAGATCTTCAGGGTAGATAGTGCAGCATGGGTGGGTACAGGGCAATGACAATCATCCTTCCTTATACGGTAAGACTCCTGGTTGTCAAGGTGAAGAGCAGTGAGTCTTCTCCTCATTAGCAAACACGGATGTTGAGGGAGGCGCTGGACAGACGCCTTTCATGGCTTCTTTCATGGACTGCTGTCTGCCAGGAGAACAATACAACAGATACACTCATTATTGTCATGCAATGTAGAAAATGTAAATGTAATGTACAAAGAAAAAAAAAAAAAAGAAACTGGAAAGGCCAAACAAAACACATTTCTATTTAAAGGTACATGGAAATGAAAAGTTAAAAGCATACTTTTGAATAGTCTACATGGAGATAGATGGTTATACTGTGGAATAATATTGTCAGAGGAAACAACATTTTGTGGAAACAAGCAGGGTGCAGGCTCTTCTCCTGGCCAAATAAGAGTCAGGAAACACCCGTGACATACATAGTCAGGCTATTAAATCCATATTCAAACCCCATGATGAAACTGGGAATTAAACCTGGAACTAAAACAGGTTCAGACCAGATCTAAGCCAAGACTAGGGGGTAATTAAACCAGGTTCACATCACAAAACACAAAACGTTAACCCCCCCCACCGGGCTTAAACTAAGAGAGTGTGTGCTAACACAGTCATAGTGTATTATATGATGTGATTCGAAAATGTGGGGACTGTTGTCATAGCAATTAACACTTTTTTAAAAATATTAAAATCATCTTTTGATTAGTAAATATCCTCAAAATTGCTTTTTTATGCTATAGACAGGAAGCTGAACACCCAAGGAACAACTATACAATAAGGAAAATGAAGTTGCCCAGAACTATGAATAATGATATAGCGTTTAAAAGAGAGCAGTACCCAGGACTGGCATGTTGTCCAGCTGGTCGCGGGTCAGATTGAGGGTGGGGTTATTGGGGTCAGGGGTTCCCAAACGGCTGCATCCAGAATTCGCTTCACCTCCTCCTAGCGGCTTTCATGGCATCAGGGCTCCTGGGGATACAAGGAATGACAATTTAATTAAATGCAAATAAAGAAATAGAATTATAAATAAAATAGAAAAAAAATATATTATATAAAAGTAAACAATATGTAATAATTTTAGAATTAATTGTGGAGGTGCAAGATCATTTACAGTGACGACACATGTTTTTCAGTGCAATATAAAAAACAAACGAACAAAAGAAAAACATGCTTTATGTTATGCTAATATTAGTTGTGAATGTAATATTTTAAAACTATTTTGTATTACATTTACAGCAATTTAACACATGTGACTAGGTTGAAAAATAACACTCTGTACGAAAATGTTTGCATCTGCTGCACCTCAGACTCCATAATACCGTGTCTGCTGTGATAAGCGTGACATAACAGTACATGTGATAACACAGGCCAGCGATAAGCAAGGGATACTGAACATATGTGCTTACTATTTGGGACTATGACTTTGGACACACAAAGAACATCCAAAAGCAGGGCTGCGCAAATACATCACAATTTGACCTGGAATAATTATCAACTGTAACTGTATGTAGGCTGTGCTCTTATTACTGTTTTCTTACTGGTAAAGTACTACAACCACAACTGAACCTGTGTTGCCAGAGCTTTAACTCTTAACCTGCCGATAGAGGACACATACAAGTTTTCTCATTCTCAGTATATGGACAGGCTCATGTGAAAGCTCAGAACCTCCAGAATTCACTCACTGAGCTGCCGAGGCTGCACTAGCAGATCCATGATTGGCTGCAGGTGCTGGGGTTTAGACCATTCAGATCAGAGAGAGAAAGAGAGGCATTTTAGATTTTTAGATTGGATTCCAGCAATGAAACTGGCACCCCCAAGACTCATGTGAGGCTCATTCTGTTTTTTTGATTGGATAAATATAACATAGACAACTTTTCCAATGTCTTTGTAATTAAGAATAAATCAACAGTTGTTTTCAGTTGTTATCAGTAAAAGCTACATTTGATTTGAATGTGTTTATCTTGTATTGGGGACCAGATAGGTCACGTTTGTGAAATTTCAAATCAAAATCTTACATAGTTACTCTAAATATTTGAAGTTCCTTTGCAAAGAAAAACTAAATATTATGTTTTTTAATTGAAGATCCTCCTGCCAACAAAGACTACTACATAGACGATTATTACATCATCAAATATTTTTTTGAAATTGTGATATAAATATGAATTCACAACATATAATATATATATATATATATATATATATATATATATATATATAATATATATATATATATATATATATAAATAAAAGACAGATATCATAATTCGATCATAATTCTTGCTCTACTTTTAAAGACATGCAAAACAAAGCTGTAAGAAATGACATGCCTCCCACATAACTGTAGAGCTCCTTATTACCACATCAGTGACCTCAGACCTGTTCTACAGGCCATTAAACATATTCAAACACTATAATGGCATGACTAATACTATGTTTTCAAATGTTTCCCTGAGTGCACAGTGAGGCATGTTGTTTTGCTTTTAATGAAATTCCTACTCACTCAGTTTAAGTCAACATTGACTTAGAATGGGTGGGTGAATACTTCTGGGAAATACATTTTATTCACTGTCAGTGGGTTGTGAGAAAAATAATACAGTGGAATTGCATTTTCATTTTTTTTTTTTTTTTACGGTTCACATACGTTTAAAGGTGCACTATGTCACTACCTATTTGTTTCCATAGAGAAGACATTAGGCTGACTAGATTTTTTTTACAGTAACTAAATCTAAAAATACTTTGAAAAAGATGCTTTCTTATTGTGACATGGCCAAGTGGCATCACCTGCTTGTCTCCATGAAGAATGTTTAATAAGCTTAATAATGCCATGGAGACCCTGCACCAAAAAAGTTACTAAGTGCGCCTTTATATAGGATATAGGAAACAAGTGTAGAGTTTTGTATCATATTTTCGAGGGAACAACATTATCACATGGAAGAAAAATCTATTTTGGATACCAGCCCCCTGTAATAAACATTACATATCTAAAGATATGAAGGTACGAAGATATGAAGTGAATATGTTCAAATCAAATACTCATAATTGTCATGTTTTTAATTTGTTGTTTGTTTGACATTGAGGATGTTTATATTTACATGTGCTTTTGTTCTCAAGATGATTCTCCAGTCAGAAGGATGTATTGCACGTTATTGCATCTCCACCTTACTGCTCTCTTGGTTTAAATGCTTGGATTGTATTAAAACCTTGACATATGTCTTGAACCGTTGTTTCAAAATGTTAGGTACCTGATCATGTAGAAGAGGCTCCAGAAGGTAGCAGGTAGCGTGTTAGCCTGGGACGCCCACAGCAGAGCTACGTGGGTGCGTGCTTTGCTGATGTCATTAAAAGTGGACAGGGAGTCGTTGAGGAGCATTCGCATAGAGATGAGATCAGACACGTTCTCACGCTTGGACAGCCTCTCCGCATGCATCGTCTTTGCCAGGTTCTTTAGGAGACCAGAGAAGACTCATTTAGAACAATACTTATATAATATAGAGCAGTACTAATGCTGGATTTATAATTAATTCTTAATTACAAAAACATTGGACATAATGGCAAGTTGTTGTTTTTCAGGATAATTATCTAATCAGAATGAGCTTCACATGAGTCTCTCATTTGGGTTGCCAGTTTCAATGCTGAAATCCAGTTGAACTAAAAAAGACCCTCTAATCTGAATCCTCATTACCTACTCCCCAGCACATGCAGCCAATCAGTAATCAGTGCCTCAGCAGCTCAGTGAATTAATTATTCAAATGAGGCATGGCCTGTCCAAATACTGAGAATGAGAAATATTTGTATGTACTCTCTATCTGCAGGTTAAGGCACTGGCAACCCAGGTTCAGTTGTGACTGCACTACATTTTTAAACTAACTATAAGAGGACAGGCTACATACAGCTCTTTAATATATCCACATTTCTTTAAAAGTTAATCTGGACCCACCTCTCGGGCACTGTAGGCGCTCTTGAACACGTGAATGGGCAGCCGGCGGCCACCAGAGCAGGGAAGATCTTGTCAAACTCCTTGAAGTTTTCGATGTGCGTTGAGGACCAAAGCCTTTTGAGCTGCCTGCCGCGCCTGACACTTATCCTCCCCCAGCTCCTTACCAAAGAGCGTCAGGTACCCAGACTCAAACATCACTGAGGAGGACAACCAGAGCAGATGTTACAACCACGTATAGATGAGATACAATTAAACAAGGAGAGACTTAAACTGACGCATAAAAAGACTGTTTCATTATGTAGGACAAACTGGTTTTGCTTTAGCATTTGTCTGTCAAAGGGGGTATCCCATAATGCTTTGCGATGTGATTTCACAATCTATTTTTACCAACTGTGAAACTCGTCATTCCAGGAGTCCAATTGAAGCAGGACTTCAGAGGAGCAAAGCCGACATATCAGCAGCTGTACTCAAACATTTGACAATTCTAAACTCCAGTGCAGGGAGCTGACCTTGTAGCAGAAAGCGAAGATACCGTCCACCTCCCATTTGTGGGTTCTTGGGTGCAACGTGTCGGAGCGCAGCATGACATCCTGGAGGTGGCCCATCATGGTTTGGATGAGGGAGGGCAGAGCTTCTCCCTGCAGGGTCTTCAGGAAAGTCTGGTGCAGGTTCTCCGTGGTGTGGCCGTGCCGAGGGTCAAAGCTGTCGTGTCCAAACGCCTAGAAGAAAAGAATGTACTGATTGATACTTTGCAGTGACATCACGTTGGGGGCGTTCAACCTGTATCTTAATGGTGGAACGTTCAGCAGTTTCCATGGTGACAGTGCACACATTACAAACACTGCCAAAAAAGTTTCAAGTCTAACTTGGATCGCAAATCTTCAGACAGAGCAGTGTCTACAGTTAGCATCACACCTCCAGACAAAGTTGGTGACATCAGCTGCAAAGTATGAATATGTGGCTTTTCTAGCTGAATTGCAATGGCTAATCACAACTTTTTGAAACATAAAAACATGGTGGACAACATGGACAGCTAGCAAAAGAGCAGTAGAGCCAGCAGGCAATAAGTGATGCTGCTTTGCGGTTTGGTTTCAACATTATTGTTTTGCGTTACCTTGACAGACGTGGCAAAGTGGAATTTCCTCCAGTCGAGGTGCCGGCCCTGCCTGATGA
Organism: Periophthalmus modestus; assembly: GCA_019594935.1. Taxonomy (NCBI): domain Eukaryota; kingdom Metazoa; phylum Chordata; class Actinopteri; order Gobiiformes; family Gobiidae; genus Periophthalmus; species Periophthalmus modestus. Next base: position 45,033 of record JAIEZT010000375.1, on the reverse strand, counting down.
CGGAGTGGTAGGAGAAGGGGTCGCACAGGAAGTGGATGTACTGGCCTGCGATCTTACACGTGAAGATGTGCCCATACTTCCTCTGTCTGCTCCGGAGGAAGGCCAGAGGGTTGGCTCCAAACTGCAGCGCGCAGCCCAGGTACGGGATCAGCCCATTCTCCACCGCGGGCGGCCTCACCAGGCTGTGTCTGGAGAGGGAGGGAGGAGAGAAGAGAGGAAGAGAGGGGAGAGAGAGAGAGGGAGAGGAGAGGAGAGTGAGAGAGAGGGAGAGGGAGACGAAGGAGAGGAGCAATGAGAGGAGAGTGGGAGGAGAGAGCGAAGGGAGAGAAGGTAGAGAGAAGTTAGGGGAGATGAGGAGAGAGGGAAAGGAAAAAACGAAGCAGGGAGAGGAAGGAGAGAGGAGAAGGGGAGAGGAGAGAGCATGAATAGAGGGAGGACAGGACAGGGGGAGAAGGAGGGGTAATGGAAAGGAAAGAGATGAGAGAGAGGGGGAGAAGACAGAAGGGAGATAGGGGAAGGAAGGACAGAAGAGAGAAGGAGAGGGAGTTTTAGAAAGGCAAAGAGAGAAGCAGAAGAAGGGGAGAGAAGATAGAGAGATGGGAGGGGAGATGAGGAGAAATGGAGAGGAAAGAGAAGCAGGGAGCGGAAAAAAGGAGAGGAGAGAGAGACGAGAGAGAGGGAGTGAAAAGGAAGGAAAGAGAAAGAGATTGATGTTGAGAAAAGAGGGAATGATATGGATAAAGAGGAGGTAGAGAGAGGGATGATGGGAGGAATAGACAGAGGAGAGAGCGGGAAATCAAAGGGAGAAAAAAGAGAGTAGAGAGGAATAGGGAGCGAGAAGGAAGGAAAGAGATGAAGAGGGGGAACAGAAAAGATGGAGATACAAAGAGAAAAAGAGAGGGGGAGAAAGAAAGGATAGACAGAGGAGAGAGGGGGAAATAGATGAGAGGGATTGGAAAGAGGAGAGAGAAGAAAGAGGGAGTGGGATGAGTTATGGGAGAGAGGAGAGGTACATAGAGAGAGATAAGAAAGAGGAGAGATGACGACAGATAGAAGAGATGGGTAAATAAATAGGAGAGAGGGAAAAGGAGAGAAAGAGAACAGGTAAATATGGACAGATACATGTACAGACAGTTGTGACTGGTACTCAGGGTTATTGGACCATGCAGTTTGTCCTCCACCACAAGATAAAGTCTAATAATTGACATTGCACTGGTGTAAATATACAGTATATGTCTCCCTACAACTAAAGGAAATTTTTTTTTTTTTTCTATTTTGAGAAAGACAAACATGCTCTGTGACTGGATACTACTCCTACTACTACTTCTGCTATTACTACTTCTTCTACTACTACTACAACTGCTGCTGCTACTAAAACTCTGAAATACTGCAGCCACTACTACAACAACTGCTACTGCTAGACCTGCTACTAGAACTACAAGTGCTACTATTACTAATACAGTTACTGCAGCCACTACTACTTGAATTACTACTATAGATACTGCAGCCGCCACTACTAGTACTACTAATACCAAACTACATCTGAAGCCATAACTACTCCGACTACTACTGCTAAAATACTGCTACAGAACTGCTATGAGTATTATTACTACTACTATACTAGAAATATTACTAGAAGTACAACTGCTGCTACTACTACTACTACTACTTGATAGCCAAAACAAATACACACATGACATTCTTGTTTTTATTTTATGCAAAGCTGTAATTATACCAATCAAGAAGTCCTCTCCACTCGTTATTATTAGTTTAATTAACTCAAATAAGTCAGTACAACACAAACAACTTAAAGGCGTAATTTGTTCCTGTTTTACCTGATTATGTATTTTTTAGGCGTGTTGCATGAATCATAGAGAAACAATATGCTTTAATTTCAAATGTCATAACTTGATTTGTTACCATGGCGCCAACTGCCATCTATCAAAAACATGACAAACCTGCTCGTACTGTCAACATAGCTGTACATGGAGTAAGTGAGCAGCATGTATGAGCTATGGAGAAGTCTATGTTTTAAGTTTGGCAGAAGCACATGTCAAAACCAGGTGATGAAATGCCTTGCGAGTGTGAGCAGACAATGCACAATGCCATCAGTGTTAAAACTGCATGCAACCGCTTCACAGTCGTATGCAAGCTTAGACAAATATATACATTTAGCATTATGAATGATTACATAAATACTGCAGTTATTTAGGTCATAGTAGAGTATGGCTATGTTAACAAAATGCCAAAAGGTTTTGTCATGTTTAAAAGCCCGTGTAACCATGTGTAGTTTAGTCTACAGACATGTTCTGAACTGTCCCTTTGTGTCAGATGCCCTCCCTGTGTCTCCGTGGGGTCTTATCCTGTGTAAAAGCTGCTGACCCTGTACTTTAGACCTCTACAAACATGTTCTGAAATGCATGGGGCTGTTGGATTGGTTTAGCAGTTCAGATTTCAGTCTCAAATGATAAAGCTTTTACATAAGAACAGCCAATTAAAGTGTAATTGCAATTGGTTATCTAAATAAAAAAACAAAAAAAACAAAAAAAACACACAATTAGATTTTTTTTCCCCTGAAATTGTAAAGATCTAACTTGTAAGAGATCACATTTGAGCTAAGTTGCAATTGCACATTTGCATTTTTATGTTTTTATTTTTATTTTTAAGATTTTTACAGTACATTTGTTGGAAAAAATGTAGTTATGTAATCTTCAACCAGCCTTCCTCTGATACTACACACAAGGCAATTATCATTTATTAAGATGTTTATTTATCTTGAAAAATGATAAAGTATTATACTCAACCATTATTACAAGCAGGAGTCTGGGATTAAATAACTCTACATTTTTATTAGCAGACACTATGAAACAAAGATAAGTCTCTATCATGAACTAGTGCACCTTTATCATTGATCTAAGATAAATAAGATGAAGGTGCTGAACATTTGCAAAATGGTTAAAGGTTTTTATTTGCACCATTTTAAATTCTAAAAAATGTGTGACTAGTAATGCAAATATGTCATGTAAAATATACATTTGAAAGCTGTAGACATTGTAATATGCAATGCACAACAGGTATAATAAAGGCTGTCCATGTCCAATTCTGTTACTTAAGTAAAAGTACAGATACAGATACTGGAGCAAAAAAAATACTCAAGTAAAAGTAGAAGTATCACATGAAAAAAATGTACTTAAGTAAACGTAATAAAGTATCAGTTTAAAAATGTATTTAATGAGTAAAAAGTGAAAGTGTTTCATGTAGATTTCAAATAGTGTGATTTTGATGAAGATTTGTGCTGAATTTTGTTCAACAGAAAACAACTGAATCAATTCAAATTGAAATTTGGTGACTGAAGATAGAGATAGAGAGAATAGTCAGAAATGAAGAGTATCACTGATGAAAATTACATTACATTTTAATTTAATAATGCCACTGTGTGTATTTCGGCATGTGTTGTATTGTCCTGATAACAATTCCACTTATTAAAATATAATTATTTTAATAGTTGACTAATTACAATTCTTGCACTTCTGATTAATGGTTGCAGACACTTTCTATCCATTCATTTAGTATTTTTACTTTATATCCAAGATATGTCACAAATAAAACTTACTTACACAACCAAATAATTCAGCAAAAATATTCTCAACATTCTCAACATGTTGTACTTTTTTTTTCTTAAATAAATTATTTCTATAATTAAAAACGTGACATATTTATTATTTGTACATTCTTACCTGTGCCGGATTCCCACTGCGAGCCACAGCAGGCAGCAGAGACCGACCACAATGGCCCAGATGAGAGCGATGCTGAGGAACATGTCCCAAGAGCCACAGTAAAGCACAGCAGAGGGTCGGATGGGATGGGGGGGTGCTGTCTCTTTAAGAGCCGCAGCTGCAACGCGGAGCAGACTGATGTGAATGAGTGATATGTACACGCTCTGCACCTTTAAATACACTCCCTAAACTCCACCCCCTCAGCACAACACACACAATACAACCTGCTGTTATTAAGCAATGTGATGCAACGGTGAGAATTGGTTAAAGAGCATATGACAGATTAGACCAGGGCTCGGGAACCTTTTTGACTCAAAGAGCCATGAAAGCAAAATATTTGGAAATTTATTTCAGTGAGAACCATATAATATATTTTAAGACTGAATTCAAATAAATGTGAGTATAATAAGCCTCTGAATTTATTCTTTTAAATAATGTTATAATACTCACCATTAATGCGACTTCTACTTGATGTTTTTAAGATGTGAGAATGACTGCTCACATCCATAGATCCAAACATGATCAATACAGCAATACTCACACTCACATATTAAAGGAAGTGTCAGAATATACTGCATTTTTTCACACAACTACCTCTATTTTACGTGTCCATTCGTATTTATTCTTTGAAGCATTAAATAAGTGACTAGGAAAATCCCCGCGGCTCCTGCCTCTTTCGTCATCTTCGAGGGACAGAGGCAGATTACCGTAATGACGGTAAAATATCTAAAGAGCCTCGTGCCTCTGCTTTGAGACGCTGTTTGAATTTACATGAAGTACAATTGGTTGCGGAGTTACGGTAATAAAAAGTGAGTCTATCGGCGACGATAGGACCCGACGCTGAAGGGCTACAACAAGTGAGAGTATTTTATGTTTTATCTACGAGCCAGATGCAATCATCAAAAGAGCCACACCCAGCGGGCGAGCCATACGTTCCCGACCCCTGGATTAAACTACTCATTTCAGCACACACAAAAAAAAGTTTATATAATTATGGTTAAGTAACCATAACCATTTGAGAATGAAAAGAAGATGGCTGCGAGGACAGATGTGTGTGCGTAGAGCAGCAGCCCTTGTCTGTTTAAATGTATATACATATGCATATTTGTGACTTCTACAGAATGACTTAGCACAATAAGTAAGACTATGTAAAAGATATATACTCATTGACGCTTGGTAACTGGAAAAATACCTACGTTTGGTGAAGCCAGCCAACAACCTGCGTGCACCTGCGTGCACCTGCGTGCACCTGCGTGCACCTGCGTGCACCTGCGTGCACCTGCGTGCACCTGCGTGCACCTGCGTGCACCTGCGTGCACCTGCGTGCACCTGCGTGCACCTGCGTGCACCTGCGTGCACCTGCGTGCACCTGCGTGCACCTGCGTGCACCTGCGTGCACCTGCGTGCACCTGCGTGCACCTGCGTGCACCTGCGTGCACCTGCTGCACCTGCGTGCACCTGCGTGCACCTGCGTGCACCTGCGTGCACCTGCGTGCACCTGCGTGCACCTGCTGAGGGAACCGCTCCTATTACTATTGAGAATCTGTGGAAAGATTTAACCAGAATCAAAATGAACTATTATTGAGATTAACTGGTCTCGAGGCACAGATGACTCAAGTGAACGGCTCAATGTGCGCATTAAATGGACAGATCGCTAAAATGCAAATGCGTGTAAGCGCTACAGAGGATAAGTTGGGAAGTACCGACAAAAGAGTGGATTTCCTGGAAGATAAAGTGGACTTGGAGAACAAAAGCCGACAAAACAACGTGGTCATCTTTGGCATTGCGGAGGGGAAGAAAGACACGGTGTGGTGTTACAATACTTCTTCTGATGGAGACGCTGAACCTGTCCCGGGACGTCGCCCTGTAGAATGAGAGCGCACCACATCTCTGCCAAAGGGCCCGATGGTAAAAGACCAAGGCCTATTATCGCCAAGTTTGGGAATTATCAACACAAAGCAAAAGTGATGAAGCTTGCCCGCGAGAAGAAAACACTTCTCCACAAGGACACGAGAGTGTTCCTCTACTCCGACTACAGCGCGGCGGTGCACGGGAAACGTCAGCTGTTTGCTCCGGTGAAAAAGAAACTACGCTGCAGGAATAAGGTATGTAATGCTTTTTCCCGCTATACTCTGTTGATTATATGGAAATGTGGAAGCGCTTTGAGAATTCACCGGAGGCTCAAGAGTTTGTCAATAACTTGGATATCAGCCCTACTCCCACTTCTCCGATGACTTGATTTTGGAGGAGGATGAGAACAGTCAGTGTCTGACTGTGGCTGAGCATCACGGAAAAGTCTATGGGATTGTGGCTATTTATGAAATATATGGCTCATAAATGAGAGTCACATGTTTTAATAGAGTGATGATGCTGACCATACGAATCATCTGTGGTAAAGTCACTTTTTGTTTTGACTGAGGCAGACAAGATAAATTGGATTAAATGTGGCTTGTGTAGATTGCTATTTAGGCCCACCTGTTTTTTGTTAAATTTTTTTTTTCTTTTTTTTGGTATATATTTTTTCTTTTTTGTTTACTTAATCACCAAAGGGGACTTGATTATATATTGTATGTTATGTGCAGTGAAGCCGGAGAGCTAAATGAATATTATAAATATGTGGTGCAATGGACTTTCCGGTGAATATTTGTTCATTTAATATTAAAGGGTGTAACGACCCAGTGAAGAGGACTAGGATAATTACTTTTTTGAGGAAGGAGAATATATCAGTAGCTATGTTGCAAGAGACACATTTCACTGAAAAAGAACATAAAAAAATTAAAGATTGGGTAGGATATGTCTATTTTCTTCTTTTTTTAATACTAAACGTAGAGGTGTGGCAATACTGATACATAAGAAACTGCCTCTCAATATAACCCACATAGAAACTGATAATAATGACTGTTTTGTTTTAATTCATGGTACTTTGTATGGTAAGAAAGTGACTATAATGAACGTGGACAAGCTCCAGACCTTGATCCCTCATTTTTTATCACTTTGACTGATGTCTTATTTAAATTTCGTTGTCCCACTATGATAATTGATGGAGACTGGAACTTTGTAATGAACAATGCTCAAGATAAAAAGCCTCGCCTCACTGCTGTTAAACAAAACCCCAAGACAACAAGCTTTACAACAAATGCTCGATGAGGCCGACTTCATAGATGTGTGAAGCACCCTGGAGAGAAGGACTATACCACCTTCTCAAATCCTCATAAAATGTATACGAGAATGACATGTTTTTTGGAAATCAAGAAAAAATCTAGAGGCAGTTAAGCACAGTAGTATAGGAAGTATACATTTGTCAGATCACGCACCTATCAAAATTGAATTTTTTTTTGTGTGCTCCCAGAAAACTAAAAATGCTTGGCAGTGAAACAGGTCAATACTATCTGATTTATCTTTTTGATAACACCAAGAAAACTTGGTGTATTTTCTCTATCAATTAATGATAATGGTGAATCTATGGGAAACTACTAAAGATTATCTGCGAGGCTTAATGATCTCCTATTGTGCTACAGAAAAAAGGAAAATAATTTATGAGCCAATTCTCAGGCTACAAAATGAATTATGAAAAATCATTAGCCCTTCCAACTGGAGATATAACAGACAGTGTAACATGCTTTCATTCCTTTAAGGTAACCACACAAATGGTTCAAATATCTTGGCATATACTTCTCTACAGATCTAAATAAGTTAATTAAAAATAATCTTTCACCTGCATTTGCAAAGATTAAAACTGATCTCCTTAGATGGACGACTCTGTCATTATCTTTGATGGATCGGGTAGCAGTTATAAAAACGAATGTTCTTCCTTCCTTGCTGTATATAATACAAATGCTACCTACACATATCCCTTCTAAACTCTTCAAACAAATACATAGTGCTATAACAGCATTTTTGTGGAACAACAAGCGACCTAGAATGAAACTTCAAAAACTCTGCTGCCCATCCAGAGAAGAGGCCTTGGGATTCCAAATTTCCAATTCTACCACTGGGCATCACAATTAAAATTTGTTACAGAGTGGGTTAAAAAAGGCCTGAACAGCTAGAACATTTCTCCTTTTTATGTTTTGAAAAAGTGTATGCTATATTAAAAATAGCTACATTCTTAAAAAATATCTGCAAATCTCTTAGTGCTATCCGTAAACACTTTACTATCAAATATTCATTTTCAGCACCCACTGCTACTATCCAGATATCCAACTCACCTGTACTAATTCTGGCTTTAGAGAACGGAGGGAAGCATCACAAAAATATCAGATCTTTATGTAGATGATTCTATAAAGTCATTCCAGCGATTAAAAAACAAATTTAATCTCCCACAAACCCACTACTTTCGATATTTGCAAATCGGAAGTTATCTCAATTCCATTACATATTAGAAAAATTTTATAAAAAAATGTATTTTAGATTATATTATAATATTATAAGCTGTTGCATTAAAAGATAAACTTATAACAAATATATATGACCATATTATTATGAATACAGGTGTTATTAATATTAAAGCCAAAGTACTAAACCATGCAAAACGAATCACTAAATCAAATAAATCTCATGAAGTACAGTATAAAATCATTAATAAAATGCATGTGACCCCTGTAACTCTGAGTAAATATGACACATGCACTAAACTCTGTCTAAAATGCAAAAAGGAAGCAGGAACCTACTTTCATTTAATGTGTTCATGTCCAATTATTCTTTCTTTCTAGTTCTCAGTTCTTCAGGAAACTGAAAAATATTTTGGACTAAAACTACCTGTAGACCCTAAGGCTAGTTATTAGATATAAACAACTATACTCGTCTTTCTATACTCCGGGTATGGATCCAAGAACAACCTCCCTCCCTCACTGGCGTGAAAAACTCTTATCAATTTTGCCCTGTGAAAGGCTCTACAGAGTACTTGAAGGAAAGCCAGACTCTTTTGTTAAGGACTTTTCGCCTCTAAGTGACTTTTTAGGCCCAGAATGGCAGACAATAACACATAGGTATGAACTAAAAAGTAAACGGGCAAAATCTCCTGTGGTTTTGTGAAGTGAATGTGAACTGTGGACTAGATTACCAATGTTTATGTTATACAGGCCCCTACTTGTATGCATATGGGTGTATGTGTATATATGTATGTATGTATGTATATATGTATGTATATATATATATATATATATATATATATATATATATATATATATATATATATATATATATATATATATATATATATATATATATATAGTGTGTGTGTGTGTGTGTGTGTGTGTGTGTGCCGTGTCATTTTGGTCTTAAAATCTTTATAGTAACCCACTCTACATGATCCTGGTTTTTATTTCGCTATTTTGTCAGTGATTGAAGATGTGAACATTAATAACAGTAAATCAGGCGCCTCCATTCCCCGAGGGCGTTCCCTCAGCAACAGATTTTACTGATAACGCCAATAAGTGCCCGCTCCCTGCTAAACCAGCGGTGCAAGGGGCATTACCTTCAACAACCTTGCTCCGGACTGGCTGGAATTCCAAATGTGAAGTGCCAAATTTGCCTCTATAATTGCTCTTGCCTTGATGAGCTTCATTTGGCTGGAGCTGAACACTATGAGTGACGTCACACTCACTTAGTCCACTTCTTTATACAGTTTTTATACGCAATCTCTCGATTTCTCAGATGCTGCTCCAATGTTCTACTCTTACTCTTGTCCGACTCCGGTGCTGGTCAGACTCTAATTTTGACTTTTGGTGGCACTAGATAAAACCTTTCTTTTCTTGATTTTACATCGAGTCTCTGATGGTGTTTGGGAAGCACTGGAGGTCAGTCTCTTTCTTTATGATGCAGAATCCATCTTCCAACTCTACCATGATCGTCAGAAACCCTGCTGTGTTTAGTTATGGTGATGTATCAGGAAGTCGGATCCAATGAACCAAGGACGTGCATCACATCACTTCCGCTGAGACAATTTTGAACCCAAGCTGACCTCATGTAATTGACTGTGTGAGCTTGAGCAAGTATAGAAGTGAAATAAAGTATAGTAATGCACATTTTAACTTGCGCAGTGCACCTTTAAACGATGTAAAACTATGATAAAACATTTACCACAGGTACTATCTCACCAAACCAAGTCATAGTTAGAAAAACATGAAAACCTTTCCTCAGCACTTAAAAAATTCAATTTGAATTGAATGTTTAAAAAAGACTGAATTTTCATTTACCACAATAGAGTGACGTCAATGTGACAATGGTCTTTGGCTCTGTGCACAGAGCCTGATTCTGATAGAAAATTTAGAGAGGCAGCAAAACACAAGTTTTTTAGACTGCAGACACAAATCGCTGTTCATTGCATTTGCTAACAAGTCATTATCTAACTTGCAGCTCCAATTTTGAAAGTTTACAGATGTGTGTGCAGGATTTGCAGTTTATTCTGACATGCTATTATTTTGGTGTGATTTGTCCAGCGTAACATTACATTTATACTACTATATTACTATATTGCAAAAATTGACTCTTGTGAGCTTTAAGCGATGTTTGAAAAACATACCTGAAGTTGTGTTTTGTTTCACTCTCACATGTTTTTAGTAACACTTTATTAACCCTTAGTCTGTCTACATCTCCAAAGTATAAAATGCTCTGTTTTAACAGCTACCAATTACCTTTTGTTCAGTAAAGATTGACAATTCCAGAGCTGGAAATCATCCAAAAGATTCTAGTGAAGGTGAAGCACTTCCAGTATCACCACATAACATCACAAGGTGGAACAGTGTTCTCTGTTTGAACTCAGCCTAAATTCACAGGATTTGTGTGTTAAACGTGTGAATAAAACAAAACACAACTAGTATGTTTTTGATGAACAAACATCATTATAACATGAATCAGAAAATAGAGTAAAATAGGCCTGAAAATACTGTTTTCTATCAAGACTCTGATATTACTCACATTTGGTAGATAGATTATCTGGAAGAGCTCCTGCACCCGCACAGGGACACTGTATTGGCAGTGGTGATCTTGTGGTAATGAATGGCACAGAGTCCACTTTTGGAGTTTAATGAAATGAAATTATTTATCTTAAAACTAATCAGATAAAACACGAGTAACTCTTACCTGGCACGGCTGTTGGTACAGATAGAGTAGATTTTGCCTTAACCTCACAATATCTGGACATCTGCTTTACTTTTCACCTTATATCATCAAAAACCGTCCCTGGAGATGTTTGTTAGAAACATACTTTTACATAAAGCCCTGAACCTATAACATTTACTGATACTGATATTTTAAATGATGAAACAGCAAAAACACCATGTGCTCTTACTAATGTGCAGAGGTTGTTGCTAGATAGCAGCAAAAACATTGGTTTAACTTTAGTATGTGGTTTTCACATTTCTAAACAGTTAATTGATGTTAAGCAAATTAACTGTGTTTAGCAAAAAAGCATTTAGAGACATTTCTCTTCAAACTACACTCACAAAATAACACAAACACAAATAAAACCAATAAAAACCCCCAATATTGATTATGAAAATTAAATGCTGGTCAGTTTAACTGCAGAACTGCACTTCCACCGTCAATCTGGAGCTTCGTAAATCCAGTAACAGGTTCAGGCTTTCTTCATCCCTTGATAATGTGTCCAACCTGGTGACTCCCAATACATGAGCATAATGTACAGCTGAGCACAGTGCAACAGCAAGAAGCAACTCTTACTCTTGTACTTCCTCGTGTTACATATCACGGATAATTTCTCTCTTAATTTCAGGATGATATTTTAATATGTTTATCACATCATTTCTTGATATTTTCTGGTTATAATGTGATACTGCCAATTTTATACAGTATATACAGTACCTACAGCAGTGGCAGCAATGCGTCCTGGTACTTGTGTGCACAATCTAGCGGCAATTTTATCTCGCAAGATCTTGAGGAGGCCCCGGGGAAGACCCAGGGCATGCTGGAGGGGCTGTCTCTCAGCTGATCTGGGAACGCCTTGGGGTCCCACCAGAGGAGCTGGAGGACATGTCTGGGGTGAGGGAAGTCTGGGAGTCCCGGCTTAGACTGCTGCCCCCGCGACCCGGCCCCGGATAAGCAGAAGAAAATGGATGGATGGATCTTGAGCCACGAGATCTTGTCCTATCCCTAGTAAAATCACAACATCTGAACTTTCCAAAATTGATCTAACAGCAGGTTTGCTTTCTACGGAGAATTTTCCTTTTAATCAAAATCATAATTTGTTTTTTTCATCCTCAATGAGAAATTATTTTGTTACTGACAAGCAGCCAACCAGTAGGAGAAACGGAGAGATCAAAAATAAAGTTCAGTATTGCAGTAAAAATACTATAACTATTTTTATCAAAAAAATAAAAGACAGTAAAATAGATTTCAATTTAACTTAAAAATATAGTACCCTGACAACATATTTACATGCAATTTTACCATTTCAGTCCTCTTCAGGTCTGATGCCAGTTAAATAGACCCCTGGCCTCCATCTCAAGTTAAGACAGGTGGAGCATTACTAATTTGTTACTAATTCACTACACTCTAAGATCCCTGATTTTATAATATCCGAGTCCAGCATATTTCCCTTAATCCTATTTATAATTTAGCTATTGTACCTCCAGACGTCAAAACGGCCATGATCAATAGTCTTTCGATGTTAATAGGAGTCATCGTTCAATTCTTAAGAGATAGTTCATGTCATTGTGTTTGTGAAAGTCAATGTGATCTTTAAGAAGAGGTGGGTTTTTAGTCCGGTCTTAAACTGCTCTACAGACTGAAAGGTTCTGACAGGCAGAGGGACGCTGTTCCATAGTCTGGGTGCAGCCACTGAAAAAGCTCTGGATGGTATGGTCGGCTTTTATTTAGGCAGGGACAGTGCACGACATTACATTGACCTTAAAAAACAGGAAAGATGTTTGGTGCCAGGTTATAGCATAAATTCTAATTTCCACCTGTCGTCCCTGGACAGGCTGATGTTACGTAAGAAGAACAGTTTGGTGTAGGTGGATAAAAGACCTGTAAACATGGTACATACATAAAATACAACACAACTCGCCCCTCAAATACGACATTTCTAAAACATTCAGTTCACACACACACACATACACAACCATACCAATCTATTCACACACAGTCAGTTTCAGATATACAAATACTCTTTCTTTCATACACATTCACTAATGGGGCTACTTTTGATATTAACCATTTCTTTGTCACATGTACAAACCTTTGAGAACTTGTGAATGTTAAAATTTGGCAAATTATTCCACTGACTCATGGAAACAATAGAAAGATCTCTTGTGCTTTTGAGCCTGGCCCTGGGCAAAGCTGACCTCAGGGCTCTGGGTGGAGTATAGGGCTCCAGTAACTCCCTCAAATAAAGATGACCTAACAATACAATACACTGCGATGTGCAGTAGTTTCATTAGTGGGATGCACGCTGATTGTGTTGTGATAGCATTTTGAAGGGAGAGCAAGGGAGTGGGTACTCGGGGGAGCAAAGGGAGTGGGTACTCGGGGGAGCAAAGGGAGTGGGTACTCAGAGTATCAGCAATTAAAACTTGAAAACCAATTTTTCTGTGAATATAGCATTTTCAAAACGATAAAAGGCAGCATGGTGATCTAATATTACGTGTTAACAGTCTCTCCCCTCTGTAAAGCAGGACTAAAGAATGATAAAACTTACTGTAATTTCACTGCTATAAGGCGCGGTTAAAAGTTGCGAACATCGCGGGAGCGATGGATGACAGACGGCGAACACGCCGCGCCGGGCAAGTTACGCTACGATTTGTGAATGGATTGTGGATGCTTGGGCTAACGGTGTGACTTTTGTATGTGTTAAATGCAGAAAAAGCACGAAAAAGCACCCGTAACTGAAGCTGCGCCTTATAGCCGTGAAATTACGGTACTTTATAAATCAAGCAACAATATGCCTGTAGAGGAATCCACATGCCATCAGACTATTAGACCATCAAACTAATTCATGGTATGACGTGTATGTCATGTCATTTTACCCAGAATGTTTTGCTCGTTGCACATCGTGCGTTATATCACACATGTTATGCTTACGTAACTGTTTGTTTTTTTAGAGAACTTGAACCACTGGAGTAAAGTAGTAGTAGAGTAAAGGAGTAGTCATCTATAAACTCTGGTCAGAGAAAGTATCTTAGCTGAAGATGCATTCAGATGATTAATGATTGGCTGCATATGAGAGTGAGTCCTTTTAGGTTTAGACCAACAGGATTTCATCATTGTTTTTGTGAACCAAGACAGCTTAACAAATAAATGGCCCATCATGGATTGTAAAAGTGATCTTTCCTTTGAACATGTTTACATTGCATCAGGTTTATGAAATTTCAAATCTTACATACAGTTTCTTCAGATCAATAAGGAAATGCGATGCAAAGACACTGGGGGAAAGCACAGTAAAACAAAACCTTAAAATAGAAGTGAATTAGAGTGGGCCTGCCTCTCCACAAACCTGACACTTATTTGGCCTGGAGGATGGCTTCCTCTCTATGGAGAATGTTCCAAAGTATGGTTTTAACTTTCCATCTCCATGGAAGCGGGCAGATGATTTGCCACCTCCAGAAAGTTACTGGACCTTCAAAAGAAAGAAAGTCTCAGTCCAGGGCAGATTATTTACTATAAAATGATTATTTACTGTATAAATGAACACATATATTGAAACCATTCATTAAACAAAAAAATACAGAGGTCATAATTTTTACAGTAATATCAGGTAGAAAAAGTATTTTTGGCTGTGTGGAGCTCTTCTTTGAGAGCGGGCTGAGATTTGTGGTGGAAGGGCTGGGTATTGTGGCGCGTGTGGCCTTGACCAGGGTCCATGGTCGGTTACCTGAAAGCTGTGATAGTGCTGGTAAACAGAGTCAAGGCCACTGCTACTGTGCTGTGTCACTGCAAAAATAACACAAACTGTACACCAGCTTCAACTATGTGAATTCAGAAGAGTACTATTATTGTAAAAAAACATGTAGACAGTTTAGATTGAGTAAAATTTGCCTTGTCCCTATATAGATATATTGTAAGTAAAATCTGTCTGCTGTGTAATGTTTGCATCTCATTAGAAAGCATTTTATTGTTCGAGAATCAGGATGTGCACTGTCACAATGCTAGTTGCTGTTAGCATTACCGTGTGGTCTCTGAGAGTTGAAAAGTTAAAAGTGCTCATTACTGTGAATAATTAGGATGTTTAGGCTGCATAAGATAATGCAGAATGACTTTGGACCTCTGCAAACCATGTCAAACCAACTAGTTCTGGTTTTCACAGAATCCCATATATTGATACTTTGCAGTGACATCACACTGGGGGGGTTCTGCATGCATTTCTATTGGCGGAATGTTCAGCAGTACGTGAAAATGACACGCGCACACACACATGCGCACGCACACACACACACACACACACACACACACACACACACACACCAATTTAATAGCATTTACTCTGCTAATTTCAACTCAAAGAGGAGTATCCATACTCATAAACAAATACAACACCACAATTTCAAACCCAGAAGGATGTTTTATAATATCTCAATTAACAATAACTCTATAACAACTGGAAACCAATATGAACTCAGACAACCCGACTTTTTCCCACAACTTCCCTCTCCCTACACCCAAATTGCCCTGTCATTGTCATTTATGAATGACCACCTAACACGTTTTTATTTTTAATATATATATTTTTTTAATGTATTATTATTTATTATTGTAGTATTATTATTTTGGCATTTATTTATTCTTGAGTGAGTCGGGAGCGGGGTGCAAGCCGTGGTCCAGGAGTCAGGTGCGAGTACAGAGACAAGACGAGGAGAATGACACCGGTGCAGGGAAACGGGGTCGGAGGCGGGAGTGCTGAGCTGGTACAAGGAGTGGAATCTGGGGAAAAGCACGAATATCCAGTGAGCCAGGTAAAAAACAGGAACAAACATAAACTTGGGGGTGACAGTAGCTCAGTAGGTTGAGTGTTTGTCCACTGATCCGAAGGTTGGCGGTTCAAATCCCACTCTCTACATAAACATCACTGGTTGAGTGGTTAGATCCACTGACTCGAAGGTTGGCGGTGCAATTCCAGCCCTCACAGATGAATGCTGTCGTTGTGTCCTTGGGCAAGACACTTAACCCACCTACCCCAGCCCTTGGGACAACGGGTGGAAATTAGCCTCTGGCTATAATCCGGCGTGTTTACGTTCATGTCTGTCATGTCATGTCTGTTCATCAACATGCACTGTCCCAACCAAATAAAATAAAAAAAAATAAAAAAAACTGAGCCAAGCAAGGTGTATTCACATTGAACACACAGACGATATGGCACTGAGTGTCGAGTCCTGGCTCCTCTTATCTCCGCGCAGGTGCAGCTCCAGGTGTGCACAGGAGGAGCCAAGATCTCCGCCCAGCTCCAGGCTCAGACAGGTGAGGGAGGGAAAAAGGACAACAAATGAGCCAGGACAGACGGGATCGTGGCAGAATTAGCACTTTCCTCTGCCGTCTCCACCTTACCCCCCCCTCCAAAATCACAGAAATATCACACATACACACAACACAACACAGACTTGTCACATACAATTGTAAAGCTGTCACGTCTACAAACCGTGTTATGTCTTACTATGTCTCATCACCACTTGGCACTACTGTACATTTATGGTCACTATGTTTGTCTGTCCTTCATTAAATAAAATCAAATAAAAAATAAATAAATACAAAAGAAGAGAGGAGAAGAGAGAAGCAGAGGAGAGGGGAGCAGAAGGGAAACAGGAGGACACAGGGGCTGAGGGTCAATGGGACAACGTTTCCTCAGGCGCTGGTTCTGTCCAAAATAACCCAGTACTGAGGACTGAAACTAGGCTTATTTTATATCATTTATATTTATATTATTCCAAGACTTTTCAATCAAAGTCAGACCAACATCTTGGCATATTTTTTTTTTTATTATTTAAGTATCAAATTCAGGATTATGCAACAAGTCAAATATCCTTTCTGGCAGTCCCAGTACTCCAAATTCCTCACTGTAAGAGAAAGAAGTTATATTATTTAGCCTGTTATCTGATGTCTGCCTCCTGAACTCTTGCTCGTTTCCTTTGTGGTTTCCGTCCCTTGCCTCTTCTGAGCTTTGGGACATTACTTAATATGGCTCATTTGATTGATGGCTGAAAAATGGAGGATCCACAAGAGGGATCAAGGAGAAGAAAGAGAGGAAAGAGAATTGAGCCATAGGCTCATGGAACTTTATTGAAAGATGAACTCTGCTTCTGTGACAAACATATTGCCCTGGCACTAAACATTTGAACACAACAGTTTGGACCATAGGATATATTTCATTTCACAATGAGTGACGATGATATGCTCACTGTACATGCCCACAGATTGAGCAGGAGGCCTAGACACCAGAGCCTTTATGAGGAGGAGGACAACGGAGACGCACACAGTCTCAGCCTGTGGGTCCTGTGTCCTCTCACACTCACCGCGGAGGTGATGCTGTAGTGATGTGTGTGAGAGGCACAGGAGGGGAGGACGAAGGGGAGTGGAGGTTTGGTACTGGTCAGTGTGGATGGCGGCAGTTGGATGTTTGCTGTATTAACTTTATGGCATCAGCTCGTGCATTACAGAGCACATGTGAGCAGACAGTTTTGAAATGACAAAAGATCAATCTGATGAATACGGTTGTGATTTGGTGGTTAATCAAGCCCATACAATATGAGTAGGCTACATAGGCTGCAGCCTAGGGGCTCAGCCAGCAGGGGGCCTCAAGAAGTGCCAGACTGATTTACATGAGCCCCAAATGTTTTAGAAATTAAGCCTAAAATCAGTGTTCGTACATCAGCCTGACTGACTTCAGTCTTCTTCAGCTGCACTCAAGCTACAAAACAGTGTCAAGTTAGTGACAATCCACTTCATTCACAGAGAAAGGATGAAAAAGAGTCAATGAAACTAGTTGAGCCAATGTATCCGACCAGAGTGCAGAACCTTTTCTGTGCTCGCAGAGTCATTGTTCTTTGAAAAGGCTAAAATGCTCTATTTGCCCGATAGGCTCATGGCAATGTAAAACTGTGGAAAAGAGTGATGAGAGTAAAGGAGGAGAAGGAAAACACTGTGACTGTGAGCTGTAGGGACAGAACAGAGGAAGTCAGTGCCTGTGGAGGAGGCCTGTGTTTAGGCTGAGCATCCAGAACCTGTTACTTTAGTCATAACATTAAATGGCACAGAATGATTAAATTGTGGAAAGTTTCAAATAAAATCACAATGATAAAGAAAGACATGTCTAATATTTTCCTGGTTGTTTCTTGCCCTGTGCAGTTGAATGCCTCTCCTGATGGACTGCACTGTTGCATGCAGCAGTGCTTTGGGTACAGTTTACGTCCATCATTACAGCATGGTTATGGAAGCTTATGGAGACATTACTACAATAATATACACTTATATATCCAGTCATCAAAACGTGCATAGGCATCATGGGGACCAAAGAGTGACACAACTAAATGGGCAAAATGTGAACAGAGCATTTTTGCAGCTCAGAGAAGACAACTTTGGATTTAGTGGAATAATGAAACAAGTGAGAATGATGCAAAATACATGTCCAAGTGCGTTTGGGGGACGGGATAACAATACAAGTTGGTTAAAATGCTCCAAAAAGTAAATTTCGCACAACAATGCCCTCCTAAAATTTTTTGCCATCCACTTCCGGTGCAAATTTCCACCTCCTTAGTTCAACGCATCATGAGATATTTGCAAATAATAATATTATTGGCCTGTGTCGAGAATGCAACTTGGGTTATCTATTAATGCTATCTATTAATGATCACATGTGCCATAGAAAATATAATCTAAGTCATGCTTAAAATAGTTCAAGTCACAAGGTCATGTTCAGGAAAGAGTCTTTGACCCAAGTCATCGTGAAGTCATGTTGTAGCTTTGTGTTACACCACTGACTGATGTTAGTATGTCATCTCTGATCTATTAATATTATCTTTTTGTATAAAAACATTATCACATGTTGTAGAGTTTTTAAATAGGATTTTTTGTGTTTTTGAAAAATGTGGAAAAAATGACTTAGGCCATTATCTTAGGAGGTAGTTGATAATGTGTTTTTAAGGGAATTCAAGTGAAGTGTAAGATACTAAGCATCACTGCAAGTAAATGACATAATGTGATGTAATAATGTATATATGTATATGGTTTACTGATAAAGAAAGGTATGTTAAATTATAGTATGTTGAAAATATTGGATGTAAAGTAGTAAAATCTTCTAAAAATAGAAAATCTAACTCGATTTCAATACGAAGGAATAGACTTCAGAATATTCAGTACCAATTCTGAAACCACAATGATGATTAGAAACACTTCTCTAGACAATAGAATGTGATTTTCAATATTAAATTCTCGTACTTTCTTTTATATTACCATGTGGCCTTGTATCTGTGTAATCCCTCAGTCATCCAGGTATATTCCATAGTGGTCCATGGTCACCACTCAAAACTTAGGACACTGCAGGGCGGGATGCGATGGCACTCAATGGGTTTTTATTTGATTTTTTCTGATTTCCTGATTGGTAAGTAAGTAAAGTGAAATGGACTGTTATTGAATAGTTTTGCCATTCACTCCTGTGTCAATAGATGATTCCATCCTGAAGATCCAATGGAAAAGCCTGTGTCTAGACAGTGGTGTAGAGGTGGTTGGGTTTTGCCAACATTTGTAACTATAACGAAAGCACAGTTGTTGAAAGTTAACACAGCCTTGGGCTACTTTACATTGGGGCTAAAGTTGCTCAAAGCTACGTTTACAGACTGACTGACAATGCTAACTGCCAACAAAGAACACATCCAGTTGCTAAGACATATAACATTACTGCATACAGATGAAACATCATTCTGTTCATTACAAAAGTAACTCTGACTTGACAAGCAGTTTGATAACACACAAATGCATGTTATCAACTGGATACTAATGCAAACAATTATTCTAAAACAAAGATGCCACGAGTAACAATAACAATAACAACATGGCTAGATCTGAGTCACTCTCGCACACTTCTTTTTTCTTGAGCTTCATTCCTTAAAGGCCTTCCCCAGACTGATTCGCCTGTGAGCACTGGTCCTGTCTCATTCACGTTTTCTTTTCCTTGGTTCCTCTGTCTTTTAGCTGGTTGTGCCATGGCTGACACCTCACAAATGAACATGAAAAGACATTTATTCTTGTAGTAGACAGCTCCGGTAAGGGGTGTGTCACTAGCTCGGTTACCTGTGTGTATTTTGAAGTGCCATAAATCAATTTGTCTCCCGGGAGTTGACTGCAGGTCAGTGGCAACCAAGTTTTATGTCTGTTTTTTCCGCTCAGAGACCGGAGGACTTTGAAAGACATTAAATAAGTTAGTTCTGCTTTAAAAAGGACACAAGAAAATGCAGATGAGGGTGTGAGACCGTGGGCGACAGAAGGCGTTGGAGCAGAGTCGACTTGTGTTTGGTGTACGTTGCTCATCAACCCACTGCACCCTTTTCCCATAGCTCACAGAACAGGTAAGTGAAGGGACGACTCAAGACTGTCTCTGTTTGGATTAAAGTGGCATGGTCCAGTTGCCAACGGCTGTTTGTCTTCTAGCTCCAGTACCTAAAGCGGCTGCACTGAGGAAGCTGCAGAGTCGAGTGTGTTGGACCCAGTGTGCATCAAAGGGTTGGTGTCGAGGCACAATGATGACGCTGGTGACTTGCAAGGGATTTTTAAAAAGAACTTTTTTGTGAATTATTATACATGGGACATTTTTAGACTGATTTTTAAGATCCAACTTTGCAAAATAAATACCTTTTTGTAACCCCTAGACTTTGTTTGTGCTGTGTGGCCCGGGCTTTGAACCTTTTATTCTTAAAACTGTGACAGACCTCTTTTTCCTTTATGTTTTTACAACATTTTAGACACAGAAAAACATCAAATATATGATGCCAGATATGTAGAATTATGTAACAAAGACTATATTTATATTCTAATTCCTCAAAGTAGTCACTCTTTGTCAACAGCGCTGCAAACCTTCCTCTCAGTGATCTTTATGATGATATCTCTGGTGTGCCATGCCAGGGTCAAGAGGGTCAAATGTGAAGAGTGCAAAGCAGTGATCAAAGCAAAGCGTAAAATCTAAATCTATTTTGAGCTTATTTTTTGTTTACTACATTCTATATGTATTCATTCATACTTTTGATGCTTTCAGTAAGAATCTACAGTGTAGATAATTATTAATATAAAAACACAAATGAAAAAGTGTGTCCAAACTTTTGACTGGTAGTGTTCTCTATGTGGTCTTATTCTTGTTCCGATGCAGCTCAAGATCATTCTAAAGCTATTCAGGAAATCAAAACCTGCTCAAATAAGTATCTATGTTTCAATACTAGTTTTTGTATTGATTAATATCAGATTTTCAATACTTTGACAACTGTAATAAAGTGATTACGAAGTGATTATTAGGTGTTATTGTTGTTCTTCCTTTTATTATAACTAGTATTTATCCTACTAAATAGTACTGGATCTACACTATCATTTATCTAATATTTCATTTACTATTTCAACAGCTGTTACCAAAATGTGTTGTTGGAAGAGGTTAAGTGCATAATACGCCCTTCACTTCTTTTGTAATATTGCACTGTATCGTGTCTTCTTTGTCATTTTTAAGCTGCTCAAATAAAAGCAATGAGTTTATTTGTTTCACTGCACTTGGACGCTGTTTCCATGACGCAGATGTGACTAAGGTTGTAGGCATGTTACCAGCAGAGTGTTTGTGCCGTCTCTTCACTTCACACAAAGAGAGAGTGCCCACGGTAGAGCCATCGACAGTGACACACCACGTCCAATGTGCTCACCAATGACATTGGGTCTCATTCATGTAGCATTCTTATGAATACATTTGTACTTAAGACCTTCTTACGAACATTTTTGACATCCACAGTCGGAAGCCCTTGTAGGAACATAAACCCTACTGTTAGAATTTCATAAGTCTGACAATGCATCACAAAATTCTGATTCTTCCGCAATTGTAACTTATATATTTTCTTTTATTTCTTATAAAAAGCAACAACTAACAGCAGTGACAGCCTCAGTCTGTCCCAGCTGCAGTGCTCATTATATGGACCACTGTTACAGGCCTGCGTCATAGCCTCAGATTTCTTTCCATTTATTCTAAAGCCAGATATTCACCATATTAAGAGCACCAAGGATTGATATCCCCTAAGAGCAAAATACCAAGGATTTATCAGTGTTAGTCCATTCGAAAATCATAATAAAGATATTGAGATGTCATCAGCCTCTTCCTCTTGTATTAGTAATATTAGTAATTAGTAAACAGAACAGAACCATTGACTCACACCCTAGATTTTTGATTCTTATATAATACTCTCAGCCACATTGTACCATTAAAGCTCATATAAGTCAGTTGAAGATGTAGCCTATTGACCTCATAAATGCCCTCTCGGCATCAAATCCCAACGACTGTAAGAGTTCAGAGTTCTTATAATATTATTTTTACCTTGGCATCTGGGAATAAATCCTGTCTGATCAGACTTAACACGTTTTGTTTATTAAATATGGATGTTAATATTTTGTAATCATTGCATAATAAATTGCGTCATAGATTGGCCAATAAGAACAACATGGTGTGGGTCATTGTTTATGTAAACCTGACACGATGGCTTCAGACCAACTTCTTGGTGGATTATATAACTGGTCTTATTATTAAAAGTGGCGGCTGTCCCTGTGTGGTCCTCTGGAGGATTCTTGGGTGCTGGTGGTGGTCCATTTTGCACTCTGGGTCTGGCCGGTTGCTTCCTTCGTGGGGGTGTTCCACTCGGGTACACTGGCTGCCCTTTCAGCTGTCCGGTGCATGGATGGGGGGGCGGGTGGACGTCAGTGCGGGCTTGGCCTCCTCGGCAGAGGTTGTAGGCAATGGGAGGAGAGTGGTGATGGTGGTGGGGAGGGGACGCTGGTGCAGATGGGGGAGATGGAGAGTCGCGAGGAGGGAGGGTTTGGGGAGGGGAAGGAGGGAGGGAAACGGGAGTGTGTGCCCTGTCTAGGCTACCCCACTTTGTGGGACACAGCCCTGGTATATAGATAGATTATAAAAAAAAAAAAAAAAAAATGGTATCAAGAATTTCTCTTTCAGTTATTGGAGATTCAAGTCTTCTCCTTCATCAGGGGATAATTTGGGAAGCTGGAGAGCTTCATAATCATTGTACAATCTTCTCTTTCTTATTTTACAATAAGATATAGATACAGATATATACTACTATACTATAATATGTAATAAAGGTATTAGCAATTTCTTGTTATTCATCTTAAATCTCTCAAGAGATTTAACATTTTTGTTATTCAATAGTACTATCTTGAAGAAAAGCATTTATCGGGAAAAAGTTATAATCAGAAAAATTTATTACACTAATTGTTAAATTAAATACATATCATATTTGCGTATTTATTTTAGGTATAACTGCCAGTGATTTGAAAGATGACTTCATGTCTAGCCAGCATTTGACAATTGGTTATCTCAAACATGAAATAGTTGTCAGAGTTTATGGTGACATTACACAAGTTCAAAGTTAGCTGCTGGCCAACAAAGTGGTTAATGAGTTTCCATGAAGTTTGCCATATTGATCTGTGTTCCTCATGGATCAGAGGCTTCTCCTTCAGATATTTGTACCTGCTCAACTTTAGAGAGACACTTCCCATTCACAAATGTGTTCTGATTTAGATTTCTCCTTGTTTAAATTGGGCAATAGCCAAACAGGCGGTGGATCAGGGAAGTGGGTAAGGTCAAACCAATTACATAAGAAATACTATTTAAAGAAGTTGTAATCATCACTGACGCCTCTATTCAAGACTGAGGACATAACAATAAAACTTTTATTGGTTATGTAAGTGTTAATTATATATCAGAAATAGTTCAATTTAAATGGTTTGCAGTGGTACAAAGTTATTCCGCACTTACCTTATGCATTCTGAGCATCCTAATTACTCACCACAAATCTGTTAGTTATTAAGAGCTTTCACAACGTTTAGAGATCAGTGCAGTGTTTTTCAATGAAACTAAAGCTAAAAACAACTAGCATGCTGTGAGTGCATGCTTTATAATCAGATGCAGACAGCACACAGCAGACTTATTTTGACCCCAAGAGCTTCCTTTACAATATAACTGTCCTGGGGCAAGACAAATTTTGCTCAAATACATTACATTTGCATAAAGTAAGAATGGACTGATTTTGTCAGAAAATACTGCTTTTATACAATGAGGGAAGAAATTCAGTTTTACTCATTCATAAAAGAAAAATTGCTTTAAATTGGGCCCAAGCCAAACAGTGGTCTCAAATGGTGGTATAAGGGTCCTTGTGGTGGTCCTCTCTGGCTCTTGTGTAGTTCTAGTGTTTATTTTATCCGCATTTCTGTCCTCCTTTGTGAGGTCATTGGTGCAATCTTATCTAGTCTTATCTAGTTTTAATTTAGAGCTGGAATAGTCTGATAACAGGTCTGGTTTAGATCTGGTGGTTGCCTGGCGATCCCAAAATGATAGCTGTCTGCATTTAAAAAAATACAGATGGATATACATTGGGTCCCCTCTCCCTCCGTCGCATCTTAAGCCAGAACCAAACATGATTGCGTAATCAGATTTGTTACTTTCAGTGACACAGGTGAAGCGAAAGAGATCATTTACCCCTATTCGTTGTATATTTTTCCCTTCCCTCTTAAGCAGCCATATTTGTTTTGATTCGGATGGACCCTGTGTATCCTTGATTGGCGAATCCATCTGAATTTGGAGTGATTCACCAGTGATCATACTCACATCTTTAGAAAATATTGAACAAGTGTGTATTCTGGTATATCTGGTGGTACTCTGAGTCAAATCATTTTTTTTTTAGATTATGGTTGAAGTTTGAGGGCTACAGATGGTTCTTAGACAGTTCTTTGCAACCTTCAGTGTGTAATCTGCTGTTTCAAGTTAGTTACAATAAAAGACTCTTAGCTCTTTGACCTTGACACGGCGCTTTTATTTATTGAGGATAAAACAATAAATCAATGATCGTTATCATGCCTTATCTCGCTC
This sequence comes from Periophthalmus modestus, assembly GCA_019594935.1. Lineage (NCBI taxonomy): Eukaryota > Metazoa > Chordata > Actinopteri > Gobiiformes > Gobiidae > Periophthalmus > Periophthalmus modestus. The sequence continues at coordinate 20,196 of JAIEZT010000375.1, read as the reverse complement.
ACAACTGAAGGATATGGTATTCCTTATTTGCTTTGACACAGTGTTTACTGGCTCCTCTGCAGTGGCACAGGGCAAATTGGGTAATAATCTTGATTATCTGTTTATCTATTTAATAGTGATGGGACTTTTGGCTTTTTTTATGGGATCTGAATCTTTTGGATCTGTTCATCTCAAAGAGCCATTCAAAAGGCTGACTGTTTTAGTATTTACTTATATGACAGAAGCCAATGTGAGAACTCATTTTAACAACAAACTAATCACAGAGAGAAACGACCAAGGCTTAAAAGTGTTTAAAATGGTTCAAGTTGAGAGTGGGGGTGTGTTTACCCTTTGGAATTATGCATAATCGAAATAAAGCGTAGCACTACAATAATAATCATTTTACAACTAACTTAATATGATGCCAAATGGTTTTTTTCTGCACAAATCACCTGTCTGTGTCACCTGTTCTGCTTCTGTGCTGAGTCTTGTGTCGGTTCAGTGTTAATCAGTTTAAAAATTCATAAAAACTAGAAAGAAAAAGATTCATTCTTTAAAAAAATGAGACCTGGATCCAACCGTTCACGTTAAGGACCCGTTCAAAAGAGCTAGTATTTATGTATTTAGCATGCACATTAAGAAAATTGTGTTTATTGACTTCACTGTTTTGACTTTAAAGGAGCATTATGCCATATCTATGTCTCCAGATATGAAGTAAACATGTTCAAATCAAATATAGTTTTTACTGATAACAATTGTAATGTTGATTTAATTGTAATTACAAAAGCACTGGTAGTAATTTGTGTTTTGGTTCTCAAGAAAATTATCCAATCAGAAAGTTCAATGAGCCTCATGAGTTTCTCATTTGTGTTGGCAGTTTCAAAGCTGAAATCCAGTTGGTTTAAATGTAAAATGCTTCTCTCTGATCTGAATCGTCACTACCTAAACCATATCCGCCACAGCCAACCATTAATCAGTGCTAATGCAGCCTCTGCAGCTCAGTGAGTGAATTCTGGTGGTTCTGAGCTTTCACATGAGGCCTGTCCATATACCGAGAATGATAAAAACTCGTATGTGTCCTCTATCTGCAGGTTAAAGCACTGAAACACAGACTCAGTTGTGATTGTAATACTTTTTAAACAATGAGAGAGGGTCTACACACAATTCCTTTAAAAAAAAAAAAAAGATAAATAAAAGAACCAACATATCTAGCACACTGTTCCTTCTCTTCACAGTAAGGGTGGGCGAGTTTGCCCTAAAAAGACAAGCAGTATCAGTTAGGCCTGTCACGATAACAAATTTTGCTGAAGTAAATATAGACGAAAAAAGATAATACTGAGCGATAAATAAGTAAATGTACAAAACAAAAAAAAAAAAAAAACAGACTGCCCTAAATAAATAACAAAATGCAACACTTAAGCAGTTTGTCTGTGTCTATAATGAGTCATACAGGTCCATAATTCGACCATCTACAGCTCAAATCTCATTATAACACAGAAAATTCACCAAACGTTTCCCACAGTTCAAAGAAAAAGTACCCACGATAAATATTGATCCCCAAAAATGATCGCTCCATCTGCTATGTATTGAATGATAAGTCTATATAGTTTTTATTGTGGCAGGCCTGGTATCAGCACATGGATCACGTTATCATTATCTCTATTTTAAGAGCTTTAAACGTGCCACAGTGCAAATGTCGTAACATTTTAAAACTATGTTAATAGGGGCCGCTGGATTCTGCCCGATTGTTTAGTTTCTCTTATCACTCCTCCTTCCACTCCAAACAGGGGGCGCTTGTGTGCGTTCCCTGCCTGTTCTCTGGACTTGAGCTATAATGTTGTTTCATCCACCACAAACAGAAGTGGTGCCTGTGGTGAGACGCAGATCATGTGTGTGTAAATGTGCCAGACTGGTTGTAGCTTCTCATCAGTGTTGCCAAAGCTAGTCTCAGAAACAGGAAGGAAAGTCTTTCTCATTTTAGTGGGAGAGAAAACGTCTGAAGCAACCTCTGACAGCTCATATCAAGACAATCATGTGACACCCTAGACTGTATGTAATGGACAAATAGGAAGTGAACATGGATGACCCCCACCCTGAGAGGGTCATAAAACAATCACATTGTTTGACTTTGCCTAATGGTTTCTTAATGTCTGACACCATGCTGACCAGAAGAAGACCCGCCTCACATCCTATCCTTTCCTGAGAGTTCGTAGCTTCATTGTTCACTTTACCTGTGTGGAACTGCTTAAACCCTTCTAAATTTGTCTTTCAGTCTCTTGGTCCTCTTTGACGCTTGCACCAGAAACAAACAATTCTTACACTTTCTACTGACAATCTCAACTGATCAAAGGTAAACGAATGTATTCAAACAACTTCAGGTTTTTGTGGTGTGTTGTAGAACAAATCAGTTCAACTGAGGCTGATAATACCCGTTAACCCGTAAACTACCACTTAATGACATCACAGGGTGGAACGGAGCATTTTTGCTTTGGAGATGGAGACAGCCTATTAATACAGGATTACTCAAACATGTGTGAATGAAACAAAACATAACTCCAGGCAAAGTTTTGAGGATGCAAAAACATTCCATCTTAACTAAAAGCTCATATGAGTCAATTTGTGTTCCATATTTGTGTAATATGGGACCTTTAAACAAGACGTATTGCCCATATTGAGTTTTAAATGTGCTTTTTGGACTAAAAGCAACCGAGCTGGTTAGCCTCTATGATGCCTTTGAACTCTTAATATTTAAATATTTCGCAAACTCTATGGGTAAAATTAATAGGAAAACTTACTTCCTGAACCAGTGGTGGGCGGTCACTGTTGTGCTCCATGAGATGTTAGGAGCCGATTCCCACCTGCCCCTTTACGACACATCACCGTAAACGTCACCACAACAAAGTTCTGCATGCTGTCGGCACTTCGTATGGATGGCTGCAGATCACAAACAAGCAGCTGATTTTTTTATTTTTTCATTTTTGCCATAATGGCTACGTTGCCTACTGCTATGTGCATCACCCATTAAGAAAATAAAATTGGAGAATGATGTAAGTAGAGAGCAGTGGGTGTGTGCCGGTCGTGATAACAGGGGTAGATCAGAGCAATGATGTCTTGAATGAAGGAGTCTGAAGATTGCTCAAAGATGCATTTGGTTTGGTTTAGATTTTTATTTTAAAGCACAATATTAATCTAAATTGCCTTTATTATTATTATTATTATTATTATTATTAGTTATGAATGCATAACCTGAAATCGATATATTGTAAAATGATCACAAGTACACAGACCTGTGATGTAAGTGAAATGAGTGATGCCAGTACAATAGAGGATTACTCAAACATGCACGAATCAATCAGTACAACATGGTTAAATGTTGCTGTACCTGATTTTCACTGTCTTAAGACAAAGAGAAGTAGTTCATTTTAAAGGGTTTGCAGTGGCCCAAAGTTATTCCACACTTGCCTTATGCTTTCTGAGTTTTGCACCACAGTGACACTAACAGACTTGTTATGGCCTCAAGAGCTGTTTATAGCAAATATCTGTAATGGGCAATGACACATTTTGCTGAAATGCAATCGTGACTGCATCATATTGAGCTGTCAGAAAGCACAGCATGACTCAGGCAGAGGATATTATCCAGGAGTGACCCATAGGCAGAGGAGGCTGCAGGTTACAGTAGGGTGATGACCTATAAAGACTGGTCAAAACATCACAGCTCCAGGGCACCATGTGTCAATGTCAACTTTTCAATTTGCCAGTGGTGGAGAGAGGTTACATGGTTAATAATGTACTCAAATACTCAAAATTGTACTTAAAAATCAAATATTATGCATTACTTGTATCGATATTGACCTTTAAACATGGTCTTGAGTACCCATGCTTTGGAATTTCATGATTTGGAACTTAAAATAATAATTTCACAACCTCAGTGCTCAGTATACTCTGATCTGGCAAAGGACTTTCTACAGAGAATTCATGAAACCAGTGTGAATGATGTGAAATACAACTGCAGTTATGTTCTTTAACGATTTAACAATTTCAGAAGCATTTTAGATCACACTTTTATACAAAACTTGATCAGTCAAAGTCTAAATTTGAATTGAGTCATTTTAATTTGAAATACGAGTTTTCCCTGTGTTCTGGCCAATCAGATGCTGTTATGTTTGTTGGCATAGAAAGGAACAGTGACAGATGTGGCTTGCACAATTTTGACTGGTGCAGTACTTGGTAACTTCTGTAATTTAAAATGTAACTAATTACATCATTAGAGTTATACTCAGTTAAAAGTACAAAACGAGTACATGATTAAAAATCTACAGAAAAGTAGGATGCCAAAAATCTGCTTAATTTCAGTATGTGAGTATTCGTGTTTAGTTACTTTAAGAAGATTCCTCGTCCGAGACCTTTCTGTGTGGAGTTTGCATTGGTATGAAAAATAAATACAACAATTTTAAACCAGGGCTGTTCTGTGTCATTGTCTTGCCATTTTCCCTTAAAGCCTTAAAAAGGCCCAATACAGGGCTGTCAAACTCAAATTCACATTGGAACAAAATTAAAAACTGAGACAAATTCACAGGCCAAACTCAATATTTATGTCAAAACTGACTGCACCTGATATGTAATGTTTAACCTTTTCATATGGAAACAAACTTTAGTTTTGCTTAAACACAAAATCTGGAACAACTCAAGCTCGATATTACAAACAGAGAAATTACATTTGAAATAAAAGACACGTCAGTAGTATTAATTTCATTTCTTATTTGAATAGATCAAATATATTATGTCTCTTTCTGTAGTAATTAATTTGGCCGAGGTGACTAGTAGCTTTGTTGGTAATAAGTGTCAACAGAAAAGGAGGGGCGCTTACAGGTCTCGACTACGGGCCAGCGAACTAGCAAAGCATTCTGGGATTTGTAGTATATAGTGCATGTGCTATATACCGACGGACCAGCTCTAATTTACATTTGATATGAGATTTGGCCCCCCGAGTTAGACATATGTGACTTAATGTTTTGTACAAGAATTTTAAAGGGCCTAAATTACACTATTTTCTGATCTATGTTATAATGTTTTTTCCTTATCAAAAACATGGAGTTTTGTTTTGTTTCATTCACACATATTTAACATATAATTCCTACATATTTAGGCTGAGTTCTTCTCTCAAACAGAAAACACTCTGTTCCACTTTGTGATGTCATGTGGTGTTCCACTGTGTTTTTAAACATCAGCCCTGGAATTGCCAATCTCGACTGAACAAAAGGTAAAAAGGCAGCTGTTAACTTCAAAAATACCACGACACGAGTCTTTTGAGCTTTGGAGATATAGAGCCTGTCTATATCTCTTAGCTTGTTTAAATGACAATCTCAAATGTGTGAATGAAACAAAATTACTGGTATTTTTTTGAGGAGTCTCTTTGGTGTAATATAGGACCTTTAAATAATGAATTTATCATTTATGTTTGGCTCCTTTTTAGCCTATTTAACAGAAACAAATAACAACATGCTTTTATTGGGAGAGGATTGGCTCTGGACCTCTCAGTTAAAAAGTTGATCACACTTTGATTGCAAGTTTAAATCTATTTTTGATACCCTTGTAACATTTCTCGTCTTGTTTAATATGTGTCTTCTTCCCAGATGTAGGTGTAGGTTACTTGAAGGCAGTGACCTTTGAGGACGTGCTCTGAGGCTACTTTGTGTCATTGTCCTGCTACACAGTTGACTTTGATTTCATTCACACATTTACACTACCCCTTACACTGTTTATTCTCCAGAGCTCACAGTGTTCTGTTCCACCTTGTGATATGAGCTGGAAATCTTCCACGTTTTTACTTTAAAGCTTGTTTACACTTTAAAGCTGGTCAGACATTAGAGCAGACCGCAAATTAAATCTCCAAATGCAGACTAGTGGTACGATACCAACATTTATCTTTTATTTAGACAACAGAATGTGTTTTTCCAACATTAAATCATAGCACTTTCTTTTATATATTACCCTATGGCCATCTGTTTAATTTCTCAGTCGTCCAGGTAGCTTCCATAGTGGTCCATGGGTCTATACTAGTCTATGTGTCTTATACTTGTTCTGATACAGCTCAAGATCATTCTAAAGATTCAGAAAATGTTCATTTCCGTCCTGTGATTGTGACTTTTTTTTAGTATTGATACCTGCTTAAATGAGTATCTAGTTTCTATTTTAGCTTGAGTGATCATGAACTGCACTTTTGGCTCCACTGACTGGCTCCATTTCACTTGATGTTACATTGTGGTCCCTCTCTCTGTACCTGCTGCTGTCAGGCTCACCATTTTGGTCTTAAATGTTCATATTAACCCGCTCTACATGATCCTGGTATTTTTATTTCGCTATTGTGTCCATAACTCAGGATATGAACGTTAATAAGAGCCAAATCAGCTGCCTTCCTTCCCCGAGGTCACACCAGCTCCAGATTGGCTCTTTGGTTGCTATGATACTCGCAGTGAGCTTCATTTGAGCTTCTTTATGCAGTCTATGGTCGAAGATCAGGCCTTTTGCTTTGAGGAGCCCAGAGCATTCAAAATGATCATTGCATTGCACAAATTTAGATGCAAGTACAAACTGTGTCATTATTATTTGTGAGATGTGGCGTGGTGACACAGATAAATGCTTTTAATACATATAAATCTGGTAATAGACACACAGGAAGTAGAGTCACGTTTACTGTCACTATTCTGCAGCTGCTTCACCCATCCTCTCATGCAAACTGGATTTATGTGAACAAATCTTCTCTCGACTTTTAAAAAAATCTCTTTATTTTGTCAAACCTCTTCTCTTCTTCAAACGGTATTAATAGCGCTGTTTGGTGGACTGGGTGTCATTATTTGCAGAGACAGAGAAATTCCAGTGGATAATATGGATGATAATGCTGCAGTTTAACTTTAAAGCTGCATGTCAGTCAGTCAAGCATATGTGACGATAGCTTAAAATGGACAGTTCATTCGATGTTAAGTATATTCATATTCTCGTGTCATATTCTGTCAGGGAGCCTATAGTGTGTGGGGAAAGTAAAGTCCTGGGATTAAACCATTTTATACAGAACACAATCCACTAAAATACAAGACAAAAACAGGAACATATACAGGTAAAAACACAAACATCACAACTCGCCGCACAACAGAAAACATTAATAAGAGCATAACTTTAGTAAACTCAATCTGACCAGAACTGAAGAATCGGCTTAAATGTGCAGCAAAACGTCTTCACTACTACAACTTTTTGTCCAGGTGACAGATCAGCTTTTTTCTTTTACTGTTTGTAAGCTCAGTTCATGTAAAGCGAGGAGAGTTATGTTTGTAAGAAGCATGTGGTGTTAAAAGACGTGTGAATATGGAGGTTTTAAACAAATCAAGCACAGTGGCCGATCTTATCCATGTAAAGAGATTGTTCCAGTTGTTGGGTTCTGCAACAAAATGCCTTTCTCCCAATGTCGTTGTTGACGCTTGTAGTGGTCAGGGCGGGGTATCTTAAGGCATATGAGGAGGTAGGTGTTGTCCTGTACACTGCCCGGCCAAAGAAAAAGTCGCCATCTGGATTTAACTAAGCAAATACACTGAAAAAAGTAAAACATTGGTTTAACGTATAATTTATATCGTAATCATTTACATCTAAATATTCTTAGTTGTTCATAGTGAAATCTATTACATTGTTCGAACTGATTCTGATTCTAAGAAAGAAGAATTGGTTCAAGATGTAAATGATGTTACCTTAATATTCAACGTTAATTGAGCAAATTTAAAACAATACAAAACCTTTATAACACATTTCAGCCCTCAATATTGTTGTCCTATACTCTTACATAACACATTGATATTTTTTGTTTTTATTAACAGTGAAAGCACAAAATTGACACTGTACAACGTATAAAATGAAAGTGATGAGTCTTCGAGGCGTTGCATTATTTCAGTCTCGAGCTCCATAATTCAGCCATGGCAGGAAGCTGACTGTGAATCTGCCTTGGAACGAATGAAGCACATTTCTCAAACTATCAGTTTTATAAAGTCTGGATATTTTTGTGGATTATGATTTACAAATGATCAAAAACAGAGCATTTTGCAGGGTTGACAAAGCTCTAAATTGATGAAATTTCAGGCTCATTGCCGTTAGTTCCACCATTTCTTCCCTGCCATCCTGGTAGCTGCAGCAAAGATAATGGAGGCAGGAGCTTTACAAACCATTAAAACAAAACAAATAATATTCACATTTTGTCTGCTGTAACTTTGAACAAACAGCTTAAGAGAGTCAAACTACAAAACTGCAAAATGTGTCAAACTGTATGAAGCAGATGAATGAACTACTTGCTATGTAGGAAGATGCTGAGTTTGTCACTTTTGTCCTCATTCTTTTTCCATCCAGTCCCAGAAGCATTTTTTGGATAAACTCACATGTGTTTGCACTTTTTAGGAAAACTCATATTAAGGGCGTAGGTCAGTCCAAAGAGCATGGAGATTAGTCACTTTCCAGAATTATTTAGACGTCTGTAGATGTTTCAGTGACGGCCGTGGTCACCTTGACGTCACCATCTGCACCTGCAAAAGATGAGAATTAGCACAAAATATAAATGCAATTCTTTTTATAATAAATCTAACCATGTCCCAGGCCACACCCAGTGGTGAAGCTACACTAGTAATAATCTAAAAAAGCTGTGGGACGATCCAATATTAATCTGTTGTGTCACTACTGTAAAAAATCTATCCCAATAGTGTTAGTACAATTCAAATGAGCATTAAGTTCAGTAATTAGCCTTAAACAGCAGCTATAACGACTCAAATCTAGATCAAACATTTTAAAGTTGCACTATGTAATTTCTGATAAAGGATGTGAAATCTTATATTCTCAAGGGATATATTATTTTGTCTGAAATAATCCAACAACAACTAAGGGAAAGTCAGATTTCAACTAATGTATGTCAACATGGTCAATAACACAACACATCCATGAACAGCCAATCAGATTATCTCAAAAAACAATACGGCGAATCACGGGACACTTTAAAAAAGCTTAAATTATGACATGAGTACGTGTAGGTTAGATTCTTTCTTTTTTTTAATTTTTTTTTAAAGCTTTACAAGGAAAACAAAAGATACTTATGAGAAAATAAAATTGGATACACCAGTTTTAACACTTGCTACACTAAAGGCCTTTTTGTCCCTGAAATATTCTGATTTGATGCTCTCTCTGGAAGGCAAAGCATTGTCATAGTGTAATATTTATCTGTATCGTCTCATCTGGTGGTAAAACATGTCACATTGATGCCATGTGCTTGTTTCCTTTGAAATTAAACAAACTTAGGTGCAAACTAATGTTTTGCCATAATTGTGACACGTACCCATGAGAAAGTTAGAAACGCTGTAGGTCTGGACATGTCTCGGTCATGTTGCTGGAACTTGCGGGAAGCATTCAAAATACATGTGACGCAGTTTTCTTCTGTTGGTTATTGGACAGAGTCAAGTAAATTTGTTGCCGGTGCTGCCCCCTTGTGTTGGAGGGTTGACTTGGGACAGCGCAAGAAAGGCACAATTAATATTTTAATAATAATGATACAAATTTGAATAATCATAATCATAATAATAATAATAAAAATAAATAAAATATAATTATTCATCGGGTCAATTTAAATATTGTGAACTACTGTTGATTTGCACTAGACAAATTGGATGTACATTAAAAAAATAAAAAATAAAAATAAAACCACAAAAAAACATTAAAACACAAGTATAAATCTGTATCATTAAAATTGAACAGACCAATTCAATTTTGTTAAATTAAGCCAATGGAAAAAAAACAAAAACACATTGAATGAACAACAGCAATGTTTCACTTTTTTTCAGTCTAGGTTCAGCAACAGTCTGTGCTCAAAGAATGAGGTCAGCTGACACCTGAATATACTGAACGACCAGGTTATTCCATCAATGGATTTTATTCTTCCCTGTTGCACGGGCGTATCCCAAGATGAAAATGCCAGGATTCATCAGGCTCAAATAGTGAAAGAGTGGTTCAGGAGCATGAGACGTCATTTTCACACATGGATTGACCTCCACAGAGTCCAGACCTTAACCCCAGTGAGAATCTTTGGGATGTGCTGGAGAAGCTTTGTGCAGCGTCAGACTCGACCATCATTAATGCAAGATCTTGGTGAAAAATTTATGCAACACTGGATGTAAATAAATCTTGTGACATTGCAGAAGTGACATCGAAACAATGCCACAACGAATGTGCCGTAATCAAAGCTAAAGGCGCTTCAACGAAATATTAGAGCGTGTGACCTTTTTTTTTTTTGGCTGTGACTTTTATCTTGACCAGGCAGTGTATTAATGTAGATAGTGAGGCCACTGACTACTATTATTGATGCATTTAAAATAATCTTCTTTCTTTAGCCTGCATTCACCCAAGTTTAGTCTACAAATTGCATTAAAAAGTAAGTGCAGAGGCTTCAGAGTAGTAGATCTGGAACAGAGAAAAAATCTCAGCATAATCCATTATTGGTTATAGAAGTTGTTGGGAAATATGGGGTTTGGCATATTAATTGTTAAAAGAAAACGTATTTAAAGCACCATGTTACCTTGAAAACATTGCGTTAAAATGTCCCTCCCTTTGCTCTTGACAGATAAAACCACTTCAGGCACATTTCTGATGAGGAAAGCACGTTATAGCATGGAAGAAAAAAGTAGATTTTGCACAATACATCCTGTTTAACATCATAAAGTGATGTGTTAGGATTTTAACTATTGTATGACCTAATATTACATCATATCTGACATGACCAAACCCAATAACCCCATTTTCTGAACTTCTTACACTGAAAAGGAAACTGTCCGCTGTCTGAGGAGTGTTTCATCAATACACTCCAAATCATACTTCCTGTTGTCTCCGGTTAAACTGTAATACCTCCTTACATCAGTCTGACCACATGACACAATCAGATGACACAACATCAACTCTGTGCCTTTTTACGACCTGCATAGTTTAGATTTTATACACAAATAGATTATACATTTCTGAATGGAGGCAACTGATGGCAAAAGTAAAGTTGACATAGGGATTTTTTACTTTATTTTGATTTAAATTCCCCTGTACCTGATTTTTTTCTATTTGAGCAAAATTTGTTTTGTCTAAGATATATTGTATAACCAGCTCTTGTGGTCAAAATAAATCCGCTGCAGTCTGTCTACATCTAGTTTATTGTCCGAGACTCGAGAAACTGCAAGAGTTATGAAAAGCTCTTAAAAAAACGTGTTGCAGTGAATAATTAGGATGCTCAGAATGTGTAAGGTAAGTGAGGAATAACTTTGGACCACTACAAATTGTTTAAACTCTGAACAGAATGAGCTAGTTCACATTTTATCCCAAAAACGCCTCTAACCTCAGAATGTCTCAAACTATGAAAAATCAAGGGAGGATAAGAAGATAAACAAGTAAGTGATATCAGAGCTCAGCATAAAGATACACACTTGTAAATAGATGTAAATAGACATGATAACGGGTTACTCAAACATGTGTGAATGAAAAAACCAAAAAACCAAACACAACTCCAGGTGTGTTTTTGATGAGGTAACAACATTCTAACATGGCTTAAAGCTCACAAGAGTCGGTTTTGTGTAATATAGGACTTTATATCTATATTTAATTTTGACAGAATGTAGGATGGACCTAAACCATTGCACTCATATCTGTGTGGTGGACAGAAACGTGTCAGATATGATAAAAGTGTACAGCTCCATGTCATAACAGGTGAGGGGAGCGTCTCATTCACCTTGACCTAATCTCTCCCGGGTTCCTGCTTCATGGTTACCACGGTGAGAATCAACTTTGTGTCAACCTTGATAATAATGACGTCTGTCTGCACCTTGTGTTCCTTGTTGCGATGTGTTAAACTGCAAATTTGTACTACAGTAAAAGTACATTTTATAAGTTACGTACTTAAAGGTGCACATAAGGTTGACTTCATTGTGGCGTTACTGTTATGATTAGAATGTTCCACAGTATGGCATTAAACTCAATCTCCATGGAGACAAGCAGATGAAGGTCAAGTTACATGTGTTTACAAAAGACCCTACTCAGTGTAAGATTTGATCTTTTTCAAGAGATTAATGACAAAAAAAGCTAAATAGATAACTTTAATTACTGTGAAACATTCCAGGCAACACCATCTCCACGGAGACCAGCATCAAAAAAGTTACATTATGCACCTTTAAGTAAAAAGTACACATGCAAAACAATACTCAAAGTAGTTACTTTTATGTCAGAACTTGCTTGATTTAAAACTTTAAAAATTCAATGTTACATTAAACCACAATCTGCATTTTTTCTTTTAGCTCTGATCAGCCAAAGAGGCAGTGCTGTGCTTTATGTGTTTGTGATTATGGAAAACAGTTGAGAGAAAGGTGACACATCGGTGAGTGTCCTGGGAAGATTGGGATTAGTACTGTAGTCAGTGGGTGCTATAATGTTAAAAGTAGTTAAGTACATGATAGAATTCAATTGCAAAGTGCAATGTTGTTAGCATCACCATGACGGCTAAACTCCGCTGTGGTCTTTGACACTTTTGAAAAGCACTTATAAACTTATCACAGTGAATAATTACAATGCTCAGAACGCAGAAGGTAAGTGAGGAATAACTTTGAACCACTGTAAACTGTTTAAAATGAACCACTTCTGTTTTGCACATATGTAATCCAGTGAAAATCAGGTACAGTGCATTTAATGGATATTTAAATGAACTGATTTGTCAGAAGTTCGGTGGTGTATATCTTAGTGCAGTGCAGGTGTTGTGTTCCGTGCTAACACTGCGTCAGAATGAGTTTGTAAATGCAGGTTATCAGTAGCTCCATTGACCTTGAACATATATGGTCTCGCAGATATGATAATCAGTTTTATCAATATCAGCTGACCTGACAACCGCGCTGGCACCATCAGCCCGCGAGCATCAATGAACCTCTTTATCTCATCTGCTGTCTGCTGCAGCGATGTAACCATAGTTCAGTTAACAGTTATTAAGTGGTAGATTCAGTGGTACTTCATCATCATCACCTCAACAATAGTACTCACCTCCTCAGCAGTGGTACTCCCCCATCATTGGTACTCCCCATCTCCAACTCAGCCTTGGAACTAACCCCATCACTGGTGCTCTCCCATCCCCACCTCATTAGTGGTACTTCTTCTGCAGTGGTACTCCCTAAATCACCTCAGCCGTGGTACTTCTTTAGCAGTGGTACTCCCACATCATCGCCTCAACTGTGGTACTCCCCTCATCACCTCCTCAGCAATTGCACTTCCTCATCAGTGGTACTCCCCATCAACCTTCTCCTCTGCCCTAGTACTTCATCCTCACCCCCTCCCCATCAATGGTACCCTCTATCAGTGGTACTACCTCATCCCCACCTCAGCCATGGTACTCCCTCAGCAGTGGTACTCCCCATTACCACCCCCTCAGCAGTGGTGCTCCCCCATTGCCACCTCAACAGCGTTATTCCCTCAACAGTAGGCCTGTCACGATCACAAATTTTGAAGTGTGATATATTTTGTTGAAGTAAATCTAGAGAATTATCCACATAAACTATTCTAAATGTACAATATTGTTAAATATTGTTAAATGGCAATAACTAAATATCAGAATGCAACACTAATAAGTAATTTGTTTATCAGTTTAGTTCATAATTCAAACTTCTTTAGCTCAAATCTTATCATATTGCAGAAAAAAATAACCAAAAAAGGAGGGAAACTCATGTCCAGATGGGTGCACTGCTGATATATTTTTTTTTGCACTGCTGCTGTCTAGTGGCCAGATCTAAAACATACAAGTGTGATGGATTTAAGACCAGGCACTGCAGGGGAAGAGGGGGGAAAATATATCTTTGATTTTGATTTGAGAGTTGAAATGCCATAAAACTATGAAAAATGTTTTTCATCATGTGTTTTCATATAAAAATAGGATATTAGATTCAAAGTAATTTACAGAGGGGATGTTGGATCTTATGCAATATGAGTTAATGTGGTCAAACTGAAAAGTGGTGTAAAAATTCAAGTTTAGGCTTATTTTTTGTTAAAGGGTCAAAGCAACTGCCCTCACCTGTCGAGGTCCAGAAGAGAAAATGGAGCTGGAAACATCTTCAGGAAGGATGAGAGACATAACAAAATATTCATTGAGATGGAGTCCTCCAGGAGAGAGACAGAGGGGCTGGATATGCCACTTGGTCTTGGTTACGGGAAGAAGAGATGAAGACAGCTGGCTTTTGACAGGAATAGCTTTGATACTAATACAGGTTTAGCAGTGACAGAACCTTTATTCTTTGCGCCACAAGAAGCTAGTATAGAGGCCTCAGCACAGGACTTATTTACTCAGACTTCCCGGTTCTAGTCAGGACCTGAGCAGCAGCGTTCTGGATGTACTGCAGCTGTCTCACATTGAGCAGGCAGTGTAACCTACCTGCTCTCTCCAGGTCTGGTTTAGACACTATACCTTTGAGGTTGGCACGTAGATGAGAGCAGGAATCTGAATCTGATAGTGTCATGTTATGATGTTGTCACGCCTATATATTATGACATGTCTTAATCTAATCCAAATCAGGCTGTCACTGGAGTTATAGACTGCACCATCTGGACCACTTCAGACAGAGTATATTAACAGGAATTTGAATTAAGTACCTTAAGTGGTTCCTACTTGCGTTTCATATTTTGTTAATAGCATCTCTTTGTGCACAGATGATTTGTAAAGACAGTATACATTCGATTCTTTTGTACCAACCTCTGTTTCTTTCATATCTTGACAGTTTCAGCTGCACTTTCCTCATGTTGCTGTGACATCTCTGATCAACTAATTTAAACAGATTTTGTCAGTCTTACTTGGGCGAGCCCCCTCATCCCTATTTACAATCTGTATAAACTGTAAATTGAGATGAGGGGGCCAACTTTCTCACACCTGGGATACAGTTCTGAAGAAGCTGGACTGCAGATGTTATCCTGTCGTCCTACTGCTCCAAGTAAGAAGACAAAATCTGCTTAAATTAGCTGAGCAGA
This sequence comes from Periophthalmus modestus, assembly GCA_019594935.1. Taxonomy (NCBI): domain Eukaryota; kingdom Metazoa; phylum Chordata; class Actinopteri; order Gobiiformes; family Gobiidae; genus Periophthalmus; species Periophthalmus modestus. Next base: position 5,172 of record JAIEZT010000375.1, on the reverse strand, counting down.
CACAGTAACATTACGTGACTATTGAGAATCGTGGACTAAACTGTCAAATAGTTCCGTGACTAGAGCAACTGGAACAGAACAGAGCCCAATACCACAATCACCTAAGATTTAACCTCAGAGGTCAGGACAAAGGCATAATACCACCAAGCCTAAACATCAAAATCCCAATATCGTCAGAAGGGTTTGGACTGCACTGCTTAAAGAAAGGTAAAAGAGAATGACACGGAAATACAGGACATCACATTACTTTATGAATAAATAACTGACTGAAAACAAGACACATGCAAATTAAACAACAACTAACGCACACATTCAAATCACATTTCAATACAAAGAAAAAGACAAATTGATAAGCTAGGCAGACCCGCTGAAAGAAAACAAAAAGGCTATCAAAACCACCAGGACGTGGGTGCATAACATCTCCTGCTGCAGAACAAAGCATGCAACCTTAATTGCACCATCACCTCAAGAAAAATCCCATATGAAGAATACATACTGGTAACAGAATTGGCATTCAAATCAATAGAAGATCGAGGTGAGAAGTCAGAATTATGGAACGAAATAACAAGGATACTAAAGCAACTAAGTTACCACCCGGAAACATGACAAAAAAGAAGTGCAAGCAGCGCAAGATAAAAACATGATACTTCCTGCAGACAAAGAAAGAACCACAGTCCCTATGATAAGGAGCAATATAACATATGGACACACTATTACAAGAAAACATGAAATATTAAATACAAGATGAGAAAAAGGCCCTTAAGTGACTCCTCAAGCTATTACTTATTGAAGGAAATATAAACAAAGACACAGACAATCACCTCATTTCTACAGTCAGTATAACGCTAAGCATCTACGGCACACCTAAAAAACACAAACCCAGCACTCCTTTAAGACCAATAGTTGATAGTATCGGATCAGTGACTTACAGTCTCTCCAAAACACTAGTAGAACTCATCAAGCCACATCTCAGACTCACCAAACAACACTGCAAGAAAGCCAGACGGCCAGCACAAGAACTGAAAGCAAAAATGTGGTCTCATTATTTAGAAAAACTCACATAGCACTCACCATCCACATTGTGCACAACCACTTTATATCAGATAAAACATTACACATGTGAGATCTTGAAGAGTGGCCAGTCAGAACAGTCAGAACCTGCACCTCAAGCCTGTATCTGTGGAAAAGATAAGCATATGGCGTCCTTGAAATAATGAAATCAGGACACACACAGAAGGTCTCTAACCACGTCAATACACTGGATGAAAGAGACAACATCAAATTAACACATGAAGAAGAAGAAGCAGACAGCACAATACCCTTTCTTCTTACAGGCCAGCCCCATATGAGCCCTAGGAAAGGATTTGTTGCCTTGTGCAGATGAGGTGAACAACTGTTGAAGGGCAAACGACATAATGAGCGGGAGTTTAGCACAATGGAAAGCACAGAGCACCAGTGTGAACAGCAAGGCAGCGTCCACCAAGTTGAAAAAAAGCAGTATCTCATGGGCCTAATTATAAATTCATATCATCATCCACATCAAAATAGCTTAACTCTTTGTGTTGTCCTGGGGTATTTGTGGCAAAGCAACTTTATCACAGCAGCATCACTTTATGTCAGACAGTGACCAAAAAAAAAAAAAAAAAATGCATGTGTTTTCTTTTTAGATTAGGTCAGTGTGTAAACTTCTTTTTTCAACTGTATTTGCTTAATGACGGAATAATGAGGGATTTTTTAAAGAAAACGTTTCATTACTTTCTTCAGTTTCTGACGTTTACATACATTTCATTAGGTTTTGGTACCATTGCCTTTAAAGTGTATAACTTGGGTCAAACATTTTGGATATTCTTCCACAGGCTTCTCAAATTAGTTGGCATTGTCCATTTGGAAGACCCATTTGTGCCCAAGCTGATGTCTTGAGATTTTTCTTCAGTAGTTCCACATAATATTTAATAATAATATTAATAATAATAATAAAAATATAATATTTTTTTCCACATGATGCCATCCATTTTGTAACGTGCACCAGTCCCCTCCTGCAGCAAAAACAACTTTTTCCTCCAAATGTAACAAGGCTCATTATGGCCAAACAGACCACAGGACATGTCTCCAAAAATTAAGATATTTATCCCTGTGTCCATTTGCAAACTGTAATCTGTCTTTTGGAGTAATGGCTTCTTCCTGGCAGAGTGACATTTTAGCCCATGTTGGTACAGTTCTCGTTTCACTGTGGATAATGACACACTTTCCCAGCTTCAGCAGCATCTTCACAAGGTCTTTCACTTTTGTTCTTGGGTTGATATGCACATTTCGGGACCAAAGCACTTTCATCTCTGGGACACAGAATCCATATCCTTCCAAAGTGGTATGATGGCTGGACATTCCCCATGGTGTTTATACTTGCATATAGTAGTTTGAACAGATAATAATACATTTTTTTTAATAATAATACATTTTATTTATAGGGCGCCTTTCTAGACACTCAAGGTCGCCTCACAGCAGGGACATACATCACACAACACATTAGTTAAAAGCCAGAGTTAAAATATACACATTTAAAACAAGCATATAGCATAAAAATGACAGTGCAGTTGTGTGTTACAGTAAATAGGCGAGTTTGAAACAGGTGGGTTTTGAGTTTGGATTTGAAGTGAGTGAGAGTGTCAGTATTGCGCGGGAGGTCAGGGGGAGATGAGAGTGTTCCAGAGCTGGGGAGCAGAGCGGCTGAAGGCCCTGCTCCCCATGGTGACGAGACGGGCTGAGGGGACAGAGAGCTGGAGAGAGGAGGAGGAGCGGAGAGAGAGAGAGCGAGAGCGACGGATGTGGCAGTATGGTATGAAGGAGGTCAGAGAGATATGGCGGTGCAAGGTTGTGGATGGCTTTGAATGTGTGGAGGAGTATTTTGTATTGAATGGGTGTGTGTGATGGGGAGCCAGTGGAGCTGTTGTAGTACGGGTGTGATGTGGTTGATGAGAGGGTGGGGTGTGATGATGCGAGCTGCAGAGTTCTGAACCAGTAGGAGTGAAACCAAGTGAGGGCTGTGCCAGAGATGCCGATGGAAGAGAGTCTGTTCTGTCAGGAGGATGGAATGAGAAGTAGTGTCAAAGGCGCGAACTAAGATCAAGCAGAAGAAGGATGGATAGGTAAACCAGAGTCGGCAGAGAGGAGAAGTCGCCGATCATTTGTGATTTTGAGAAGGGCAGTTTCAGTGCTGTGGAGAGAGGACGGAAGCCAGATTGGAAAAGTTCATAGAGATTATTAGAGGACAGATGAGAGTGGAGTTGAGCAGAAACTGTTTTTTCAAGAATTTTGGAGATGAAAGGAAGGTTAGAAATGGGACGGAAAATTATTGAGGTCTGTGGGATCTGAACCAGAACCAGTTTTTTGAGAATTGGAGTGACAGCCAGCAGTTTCAGAGGAGAGGGGACAGTTCCCAGAGGTGAGGGAGGCATGAATTATGTTGGTGATAAGAGGGGCTAGAGAAGGAAGTATGGGTTTGATAAGGACAGTAGGAAGTGGATACAAAAGTGACATGAGGAGGTTTTGGATTTTTGATAAGAGTGGTGATTTGATTGACAGAAGGCTAGGTAGGGTGAAATGATGAGAGAGGAGTGGGTGGTGATAGGAGATGTAATGGCAAGTGGCAGTTAGAGCAGAGGAGGGGGTAAGCTGTTGGTGAATGGTGTGGATTTTTGTGGTGAAAAAATGAAGCCAAGGTATTGCAGAAGTCAGATGAATAGAGATGAGATGGAAATGAGTCAGGTGGTTTGGTGATGTTTGAAATGAGAGAAAAAGAGAGCCCTGGGAATTTCCTCATTTGTACTGATTAAAAACCGGAATAAAATGCTGATTGGTTTTGGAAAATGCAGTCTTTGTAGTGGAGAGGATGTGGTGTGTGTACATGTCCTTGTGAATAGTTAGTCCAGTTTTGTTATAGAGTCTTTCGAGTTGGCGGCCTTTTGCTTTTAACTGTCATGAGAGGGGGGGTTCCGTGTAACAGGGTGCAGTGTGAGTTGAAAGAGACAGATCTGGATTTGAGTGGAGCAAGTGTGTTGAGGATGTTGTGGAGGTGAGTGTTGTTAGATGTGAGACTAGCTGATCTGAGCTTGCAGAACTGTCTGTACTGCGGAGGTTATTGATATGAGCAAGATAAAATGTCCATATTTATGTCTCTTCATTTTAACGGAAATGTTATCAGTGCGTGTGTGGTTAGTGTTTGGAAACAGGACCAATTGACAGAAACTGTAAGGAGCGATATGACTCAGAGACGGGATGAAGGTTCGGACCCTGGCCTCTACCGTCCATGGGTGGTACACCGTGAGCAGCAGATTGAGTGCGCGCAGAATATGTCCTTTTGAGTTGTGTGGGAAAAATTAACATACTGTTGGGGGCAACCAAAACTGTAGATGTAAAGATGTACATGGCACCTTCAGACATCTGCGAAATTGCACCCAAGGATGACGCCAGACTTGTCCCATGATAATCTTGGCTGATTTATTTTGACTTTCCATGAGTTACAGCAAAGATCTCAGTGTGTTGCGTCCTTTAAAGTTGAAGGGTTTAAGGTTTAATCAGGCGAGACCAAAAACATTACAGCAAACATCACGTGAGTGGGCAGCCCATGTCTCTCAAGATAGGATAAACAAATGGCGATCTGTACATAATCTAAATGATTATCATTATACAAACCTTACTGTGCGCAAAGTGGCCTGGTTCTTTGGCACGAGCATCTGAATTTTTCACATGTCTCTCCTAACATAATGGTTCAAAAGGTTAGTTCCCATCTGTAAACATAAATATGTGTTAATGTTCTAGAACCATGTGATTGTAACGAGAAATACTTGTAAATGTAATTCAAGGCGTAGCGTGTGCTGTCAGCCATCTTACTAACGCATTGCTAAGAGGTCAGTGAAGGCTGTAGCACATGCTTAGCGGTAACATTAAGGCAATTTGGCATGTCTCCTTTAGCCGGTGTGCTTCTTCCTGTTAAAAAGACCGATAGAAACTCATTTAGATCCTTAGGCACATCTTAAGCCGCAGGGCTCTTTCTAGTTGTTTGCTAGGTGCTGAGGGAGCTAGCAGGCTCTCGATCCTCACCGCAAGAAGGTCCGCTAGCTTATGATCTGGGGTGGTCTAGTAGCCTTTGCATGTTTGTTTTTGGTGTCCTCTGGA
>JAIEZT010000373.1:0-58419 GCA_019594935.1 Periophthalmus modestus | reverse complement strand
AAACCCTACAGGGAGTCGGCCATTGTGCCCTGGTAACCAATATTTTTGAAATTTTAACTCTCACATTGGATTTTTTACGCCAGGGATTTTGATTCTAGAAACTTGGAAATTGGTAAAAAAAATCAACTAGGGCCATCTGGGATTATAAGCAACTTCCTTGGATTTTTTTTACGTCATAAAATGTGGGTGTGGCCAGCCTGCTAAGAAAAAACCCATTTTTTGTAGTTTTAGATTGCAAATAACTCAGACATGCAGGGTCCTATTTCCCGGCATTAATATACGTTTTGTTCAAAATGTTGATTTGAACGCATAGACATACAATTTACATAAGTCAGACATTAAATTGCTCCACAGCGCCCCCTTGAAATTTTGAATGGGACGGAAAAAAACTTACTTTGTCATAAACATTTGAAATTGGGCAAGCACATCTAGCTTGACATACTGAACACAAAAAGCCAATGAGAACATACCTCTATTTGTAACTATGTTACCGTGGGTAACCGTGGAAAATGACAATAAATGTGTCATTGAAATGAATGGGGTTCAGAGTACTGGACTTTGTTGTCGACTAAATAGATGCTCTCTGCACTAATCCAACTATGACCTATAATTCAAGGAAGGTGAAAAAAATATGTATTTTCATGAGCAAAAAATTTATGTTTCAAAATGACTCAATAGCGCCACCTCAAAGTTCAAAATACATTACGGCAATGACAGACCTTTTTCATCATAGACAAATGAAATTTGGGAGAACCATAGAACATGTCAAAACAAATAAAAAAAATATATTATGACCCCACCCTAAACCCCACAGGAAGTCGGGCCATTGTGGGCGGAACCCAATTTTTTCCAAATTTTAAATGTCACTTTAGAATTTTTACCGCCATGGATTTTCATTCTAGAAACTTTGAAATTGGTCAAAATGAACTACACCCATTTGGGATTAAAGGTGTTTGTCTTGGATTTTTTTCTGTCATAAAATGTGGGTGTGGCCAGCCTGCCAAGAAAAAAGCAATTTTTTTAAAGTTTTAAATGGCGAATAATTGAGACATGCAGCGTCCTATTTTCCCGGCATTAATATACGTTTTGTTGAAAATCTTGATCTGAACGCAACGACATACAATTTACATACATCAGACATTACATTGCTCCACAGCGCCCCCTTGAACTTTTGAATGGGACCAAAAAAATTACTTTCTCATAAACATTTGAAATTTGGCATGGACATCCGGCTTGATATATGGAACAAAAGGGCCAATGAGAACATACCTCTATTTGCAACTATGTTACCGTGGTAACATGATAAATGTGTCATTGAAATGAATGGGGTTCAGAGTACTGGACTTTGTTGTCGACTAAATAGATGCTCTGCACTAATCCAACTATGACCTGAAATTCAAGGATGGTGAAAAAATGTGTAATTTGATGTGCAAAAAAATTAATGTTTCAAAATGACTCAGTAGCGCCACCTCAAAGTTCAAAATACATTACGGCAATGACAGACCTTTTTCATCGTAGACAAATGACATTTGAAACAATCATAGAACATGTCAAGACAAGTAAAAAATTATATTATGACCCCACCCTAAACCCTACAGGAAGTCGGCCATTGTGGGCGGAACCCCATTTTTTCTTAATTTTAACTCTCACGTTTGAATTTTTTACGCCATGGATTTTCATACAACAAACTTGCAAATTGGTCAAATAGAATTAGACCCATGTGGGATTGAAGGCGACTCACTTGGATTTTTCTAAATTATAAAATGTGGGTGTGGCCAGCCTTGTAAGAAAAAAGCAATTTTTTGAAGTATTAAATCGTACGTAACTCAAAACATGCAGCGTCCTATTTCCCGGCATTAATATACGATTGTTCAAAATCTTGATCTGAATGCATAGACATACAATTTAAAATTTTTAGACATTACATTACTCCACAGCGCCCCCTTTAAAATTTGAATGGGACCAAAAAAATTTTACTTTTTCAAAAAACATTTGAAATTTGGCATGGACTTCCCTATCACCATACTGAACAAAAAAAGCCAATGGGAACATACCTCTATTTCCAAGTGTGTTGCCATGGCAACGACCGACATTTCTCATTGAAATACATGGGTTTTGGTTAAAATGGGAAGAAAAATATTTACTTTTGTCATAAACCATTGAAATTTGGTACACATATTCCACTCATCATACTGAACAAAAAAGCCAATGAAGACATACCTCTATTTCGAAACCGTGCAGGTGTGAAAATGTCATAAATCCTCTCATTGGAATGAATGGAGTAGTATTACTCAGTCGTATTGTTTTTGTGTTTTTGGTGGGAGGGGCGATGTAAGCTGGAACAAGAAGCGCGAACTCCACGGTCGCGTGATCCCCGCGGTCGCAAGGGGTGGCGAGGGCCTTTATCACTGCTTGCAGTTTTAATTATTATTATTATTATTATTATTATTATTCTTATTTTGGGTTGCCAAATTCAAGCCATTTTTGACCCCCCCTGAACGTAAAAAAAAAAGTCCATTTTATTGGACCCAAAATTCAAGGTTGGTGAAAAATTTATTATTTTAATGTGCAAAAAAATCACATATCAAATTGACTCAATAGCGCCACCTCAAAAATCAAAATACATTACGGCAATGAGAGACCTTTTTCATCGTAGACAAATGAAATTTGGTAGAAACATAGAACATGTCATGACAAGTAAAAAAATATATTATGACCCCCCCCTAAACCCTACAGGAAGTCGGCCATTGTGGGCGGAACACCCATTTTTTTGAAATTTTAACTCTCACGTTTGGATTTTTTTACGCTGTGGATTTTAATTCAAGAAACTTGAAAATTTGTGAAAATGAACTAGACTCATGTGGGATTACAGTCTTCTACCTTGGATTTTTCTAAGTCATAATTTGTGGGTGTGACAGCCGCCTGCCAAAAAAAAGCTATTTTTTCAAGTAATAAATGGTACGTAACTCAAACCTGCATTGTCCTATTTCCCGGCATTAATATACATTTTGTTCAAAATCTTGATCTGAGTGCATACATATACAATTTACATAGGTTAGAAATTACATTGCTCCACAGCGCCCCCTTGAACTTTTGAATGGGACCAAAAAAATTAATTTGTCTAAAACATTTGAAATTTGACAGGGACATGTGGCTTGACATACTGAACAAAAAAGCCAATGAGAACATACCTCTATTTGTAACTATGTTAACGTGGTAACGTCATAAATGTGCCATTGAAATGAATGGGGTTCAGAGTACTGGACTTTGTTATAGACTAAATAGATGCTCTGCACTAATCCAACTATGACCCAAAATTCAAGATTGGTGAACAAATGTGTAATTTGATGTGCAAAAAAATTAATGTTTCAAAATGACTCAGTAGCGCCACCTCAAAGTTCAAAATACATTACGGCAATGAGAGACCTTTTTCATCGTAGACAAATGAAATTTGGTACAATCATAGAACATGTCAAGACAAGTAAAAAATTGTATTATGACCCCACACTAAACCCTACAGGAAGTCGGCCATTGTGGGCGGAACCCCATTTTCTTCAAATTTTAACTCTCACGTTTGGATTTTTTACGCCATGGATTTTAATTCAACAAACTTGCAAATTGGTCAAATTGAACTAGACCCATGTGGGATTAAAGACGAGACACTTGGATTTTTCTAAGTCATAAAATGTGGGCGTGGCCAGCCTGCCAAGAAAAAGCCATTTTTTTGAAGTACTAAATCGTACGTAACTCAAACATGCAGTGTTCTATTTCCCGGCATTAATATACGATTGTTCAAAATCTTGCTCTGAATGCATAGACATACAATTAAAAATTTTTAAACATTATATTGCTCCACAGCGCCCCCTTGAAAATTTGAATGGGACCAAAAAAATTTTACTTTTTCAAAAACATTTGAAATTTGGCATGGACATCCCTATCCCCATACTGAACAAAAAAGTCAAAGAGAACATACCTCAATTTTCAACTATGTTACCGTGGTAACATCATAAATGTCTCATTGAAATGAATGGGGTTCAGAGTACTGGACTTTGTTGTCGACTAAATAGAGGCTCTGCACTAATCCAACTATGACCCCAAAATTCAAAGTTGTGAAAAAAAATGTGTAATTTGATGTGCAAAAAAATTAATGTTTCAATATGACTCCATAGCGCCACCTCCAAGTTCAAAATACATTACGGCAATGACAGACCTTTTCCATCTTAGACAAATGAAATTTGGTAGAACCATAGAACATGTCAAGACAAGTAAAAAATTATATTATGACCCCACCCTAAACCCTACAGGAAGTCGGCCATTGTGGGTGGAACCCCATTTTTTTTTGAAATTTTAACTCTCACATTTGAATTTTTTACGCAATGGATTTTCATTCTAGAAACTTGGAAATTGGTCTAAATAAACTAGACCCATGTGGGATGAAAGGCGACTCTCTTGGATATTTCTAAGTCATAAAATGTGGTGTGGCCAACATGCGAAGAAAAACTGCGTTTTTTGAAGTATTGAATTGCACCTAACTCAAACATGCAGTGTCCTGTTGACCGGCATTAATATACATTTTGGTCACAATGTTCATCTGAATGTAATGATATACAGTTTACATAGCTGAGACAATCCATTGCTCCACAGCGCCCCCTTGAAATTTTGAATTGAACCCAAAAAATTTTACTTTTCAAAAACATTTGAAATTTGGCATGGACATCCCTATTTCCATACTGAACAAAAACGCCAATGAGAACATGCCTCTATTTGCAAGTGTGTTGCCACGGCAACGACCGACATTTCTCATTGAAATACATGGTTTTTGGTTAACTGGGATGAAAAATAAATCACTTTGTCATAGATCATCAAAATTTGTACACATATTCCACTCATCATAATGAACAAAAACGCCAATGAAGACATACCTCTATTTCCAACCGTGTAGGCGTGAAAATGTCATAAATGCTCTCATTGGAATGAATGGAGTAGTATTACTCAGTCGCTGTTTTTGGTGGGAGGGGCGATGTAAGCGGGAACGAGAAGCGGGAACGAGAAGCGCGACCTCCGCGGTGGCGTGTACCCCGCGGTCGCAAGGGTGGCGAGGGCCTTTATCACTGCTTGCAGTTTTAATTATTAGGCCGAGCCGGAGACAACGTCCCGGCGAGGGACTCATTAAAACCGCGTCCGAAACGGGGAAAATGGCAAAAATCAAGTGGTTAACACGCCCCGACGTGCCAGTGAGTGGTGTCAAAAATTAGAACTCGCCAAGCTCTAATTGTGTCACCGAAGACCCCGAAAAAAAATAACGAAAGACGACTCGATAGCGCCACCTCAAACTTTGATTTTCATTGGGCCTATGGGAGCCCGACCGGAAAAAAGTCGACCTAAAAATCTGAAACTCGCATCAAAAAATAGACCGTGTCGGGACATGACAAAAATGATATTAGTGCCCCGCCCAAAAATGTACAGGAAGTCGGCCATATTGGATCAAACCCGGTGATGACAAAAGCGCACACCCTCACATTCAGGACATCTCCTCGCACAGTTTTCATCACAAACACTTCAAATTTGGCCAAACCCACTAAACCCATGTGAGATTAAAGATCATCAATTATATTTGAATATGACTTTGGGTGTGGTCATGGCGAATTTTATACAGAATCGCAATTTTTGGAATATTTCGATAAAATATTTCTCATTCACACATTTTTTGTTGGGAAAACGCTAATACAGCGTTTATGCACATTTGTGAGCTGAACACAATGATATGCAAATCATGGCTTTATCTCACAAAATGGCTCTCTAGCGCCCTCTTCAAATTTCATTTTCAAAAATTCGTAGCAGACAATCGATTTGTCGTGGACTTGTGAAAAAATTCACAGGGGCCTTATTTGTGATGGGGCACAATGTGAGAAAGTCACATGACTGTAGCTTTTATGGTTTAGGAGGAAAAAAAAGGGGAAAAAATGAGTTTCCATTATTATTATTATTCTTATTCTTATTTTCCTCGCGACAATGACTCAATTTTTGACCCCTTGAACGATAACGAAAACTCAATTTTATTGGACCCAAAATTGAAGACTGGTGAAAAATTTATGATTTTCATGGGAAAAAAATTACACTTTTAAAATGACTCAATAGCGCCACCTCAAAAATCAAAATACATTACGGCAATGAGAGACCTTTTTCATCGTAGACAAATGAAATTTAGTAGAACCATAGAACATGTGAAGACAAGTAGAAAATTATATTATGACCCCACCCTAAACCCTACAGGAAGTCGGCCATTGTGGGCGGAACCCACTTTTTTCTCTATTTTAACTCTCACGTTTCGATTTTTTACGCCATGGATTTTCATTCACCAAACTTGGAAATTGGTCAAAATGAACTAGACCCATGTGGGAGTAAAGGCGACTCACTTGGATTTTTCTGAGTCAAAAATGTGGGTGTGGTCAGCCTGCAAAGAAAAAAGCCCATTTTTTAAAGTTTTAAATTGCGAATAACTGAGACATGCAGCGTCCTATTTCCCGGCATTAATATACGTTTTGTTCAAAATGTTGATCTGAGTGCATAGATATAACATTTACACAAGTCAGACATTACATTGCTCCACAGCGCCCCCCTTGAACTTTTGAATGGGACCAAAAAAAATTACTTTGTCATAAAGATTTGAAATTTGACATGGACATGTGGCTTGACATACTGAACAAAAAAGCCAATGAGAACATACCTCTATTTGTAACTATGTCACCATGGTAACGTCATAAATGTGTCATTGAAATGAATGGGGTTCAGAGTACTGGACTTTGTTGTCGACTAAATAGATGCTCTGCACTAATCCAGCTATGACCCAAAATTCAAGGTTGGTGAAAAAATGTGTAATTTGATGTGGAAAAAAATTAATGTTTCAAAATGATTCAGTAGCGCCACCTCAAAGTTCAAAATACATTACGTCAATGACAGACCTTTTCATCGTAGACAAATGAAATTTGGTAGAACCATAGAACATGTCAAGACAAGTAAAAAATTATATTATGACCCCACCCTAAACCCGACAGGAAGTCGGCCATTGTGGGCGGAACCCCATTTTTTGAAATTTTAAATCTCACGTTTGGATTTTTACGCTGTGGATTTTCATTCAAAATATGTGAAAATTGGTCAAAATAAACTAGACCCATGTGGGATTAAAGACAACTCTCTTGGATTTTTTTAAGTCATAAAATGTGGGCGTGGTCAGCCTGCCAAGAAAAAAGCAGTATTTGAAAGTATTAAATGGTACGTAACTCAAACATGCAGTGTCTTATTTCCCGGCATTAATATACGTTTTGTATACAATGTTAAACTGAACGCAACGACATACAATTTACATAAATCGGACGTTACATTGCTCCACAGCGCCCCCTTGAACTTTTGAATTGGACTGAAAAAAATTACTTTGTCATAAACATTTGAAATTTGGCATGCACATCTGCCTTGACATACTGAACAAAAAAGCCAATGAGAACATACCTCTATTTGCAACCATGTTACCGTGGGTAACGTCATAAATGTGTCATTGAAATGAATGGGGTTCAGAGTACTGGACTTTGTTGCAGACTAAATAGATGCTCTGCACTAATCCAACTGTGACCTAAAATTCAAAGTTGCCAAAAAATTTATCATTTTAATGTGGAAAAAAATTAATGCTTCAAAATGACTCAATAGCGCCACCTCAAAGTTCAAAATACATTACGGCAATGAGAGACCTTTTTCATCGTTGACAAATGAAATTTGGTACAATCATAGAACATGTCAAGACAAGTAAAAAAATATATTATGACTCCACCATAAACCCTACAGGAAGTCCGCCATTGTGGGCGGAAACCGATTTTTTTTGAAAATTTAACTCTCACATTTGGATTTTTTGCGCCCTGGATTTTCATTCAAGAAAATTGCAAATTGGACCAAATGAACTAGACCCATGTGGGATTAAAGCTGACTCACTTGGATTTTTCTAAGTCATAAAATGTGGGTGTGGCCAGTCTGCAAATGAAAAAGCTATTTTTTGAAGTATTTAATTGCATGTAACTCAAATATGCAGTGCTGTATTTCCCGGCATTAATATACATTTTTCTCAAAATTATGTTCTGAACGCATAGATATGCAATTTACATAGGTCACATTATACATTGCTCCACAGCGCCCCCTGGAAATTTTGAATGGGACCCAAAAAAATTAAACTTTTTCAAAAACATTAGAAATTTGGCATGGACATCCCTATTCCCATACTGAACAAAAAAAAACTAAGCACAACATACCTCTATTTGCAAGTGTGTTGCCATGGCAACGACCGACATTTCTCATTGACATACATGGGTTTTGGTTAAACTGGGATGAAAACATTTACTTTGTCATACACCATCGAAATTTGGTACACAAATTCGACTCATAATACGAACAAAAAAGCCAATGAAGACATACCTCTATTTCCAACCGTGCAGGTGTTAAAATGTCATAAATGCTCTAATTGAAAAGAATGGAGTAGTATTACTCAGTCGCTGTTTTTGGGGGGAGGGGCGATGTAAGTGGGAACAAGAGGTGGGAACAAGAGGTGGGAACGAGAGGTGGGAACGAGAGGCGGGAACGAGAGGCGGGAACGAACGAGAGGCGGGGAACGAGAAGTGGGAACGAGAGGCGGGAACGAGAGACGCGAACTCCGCGGTGGCGTGTAGCCCGCGGTCGCAAGGTGGCGAGGGCCTTTATCACTGCTTGCAGTTTTAATTATTATTATTCTTATTATTTGGGTTGCCAAATTGAAGCCATTTTTGACCCCCTGAACGTAACACAAAAGTCCATTTTATTGGACCCAAAATTCAAGGTGGTGAAAAATTTATTATTTTAATGTGCAAAAAAATTCACATATCAAATTGACTCAATAGCGCCACCTCAAAAAATCAAAATACATTACGGCAATGACAGACCTTTTTCATCGTAGACAAATTAAATTTGGTAGAACCATAGAACATGTCAAGACAAGTAAAAAATTATATTATGACCCCACCCTAAACCCTACAGGAAGTCGGCCATTGTGGGCGGAACACCATTTTTTTTTTTATTTTAACTCTCACGTTTGAATTTTTTTACGCCATGGATTTTCATTCTACAAACTTGGAAATTGGTCAAAAGGAAGTAGAGCCATGTGGGATTAAAGGCGACTGTCTTGGATTTCTTTATGTCATAAAATGTGGGTGTGGCCAGCCTGCCAAAAAAAAAAAAACATTTTTTGAAGTATTAAATTGCGAATAACTGAGACATGCTGCGTCCTATTTCCCGGCATTAATATACGTTTTGTTCAAAATCTTGATCTGAGTGCATAGATATAACATTTACATAAGTCAGTCATTACATTGCTCCACAGCGCCCCCTTGAACTTTGAATGGGACCAAAAAAAATTACTTTGTCAAAAACATTTGAAATTTGGCATGGACATCTGGCTTAACATACTGAACAAAAAAGCCAATGAGAACATACCTCTATTTGTAACTATGTTACCGTGGTAACGTCATAAATGTGTCATTGAAATGAATGGGGTTTCAGAGTACTGGACTTTGTTGTCGACTAAATAGATGCTCTGCACTAATCCAACTATGACCTAAAATTCAAGGATGGTGAACAAAATGTGTAATTTGATGTGCAAAAAAATTACTGTTTCAAAATGACTCAGTAGCGCCACCTCAAAGTTCAAAATACATTACGGCAATGAGAGACCTTTTTCATCGTAGACAAATGAATTTGAAACAATCATAGAGCATGTCAAGACAAGTAAAAAATTATATTATGACCCCACCCTAAACCCGACAGGAAGTCGGCCATTGTGGGTGGAACCCCATTTTTTCTTAATTTTAACTCTCACGTTTGAATTTTTTTACGCCATGGATTTTCATACAACAAACTTGCAAATTAGTCAAATAGAACTAGACCCATGTGGGATTAAAGACGAGACACTTGGATTTTTCTAAGTTATAAAATGTGGGTGTGGCCAGCCTTGTGAGAAAAAAGCCATTTTTTGAAGTATAAATCGTACGTAACTCAAACATGCACCGTCCTATTTCCCCCGCATTAATATACGATTTGTTCAAAAATCTTGATCTGAATGCATAGACATACAATTTAAAATGTTTAGACATATATTGCTCCACAGCGCCCCCTTGAAAATTTGAATGGGACCAAAAAAATTTTACTTTTTCAAAAACATTTGAAATTTGGCAAGGACATCTCTATCACCATACTGAACAAAAAAGCCAATGGGAACATACCTCTATTTCCAAGTGTGTTGCCATGGCAACGACCGACATTTCTTATTGAAATACATGGGTTTTGGATAAATGGGAAAGAAAAATATTTACTTTGTCATAAACCATTGAAATTTGGTACACATATTCCACTCATCACACTGAACAAAAAAGCCAATGAAGACATACCTATTTCCAACCGTGCAGGTGTGAAAATGTCATAAATGCTCTCATTGGAGTGAATGGAGTAGTATTACTCAGTCGCTGTTTTTTGGTGGGAGGGGCGATGTAAGCGGGAACGAGAAGCGCGAACTCCACGGTCGCGTGAACCCCGCGGTCGCAAGGGTGGCGAGGGCCTTTATCACTGCTTGCAGTTTTAATTATTATTATTATTATTCTTATTTTGGTTGCCAAATTGACGCCATTTTTGACCCCCTAAACGTAAAAAAAATGTCCATTTTATTGGACCCAAAATTCAAGGTTGGTGAAAAATTAATTATTTTTATGGGCAAAAAAATTAATGTATCAAAATGACTCAACAGCGCCACCTCAAAAATCAAAAAACATTACGGCAATGACAGGCCTTTTTCATCGTAGACAAATGAAATTTGGTAGAATCATAGAACATGTCAAGACAAGTAAAAAAATTATATTATGACCCCACCCTAAACCCTACAGGAAGTCGGCCATTGTGGGCGGAACCCCATTTTTTGAAATTTTAACTCTCACGTTTGGATTTTTTACGCTGTGGATTTTCATTCAGGAAACTTGGAAATTGGTGAAAATGAACTAGACCCATGTGGGATTACAGTCTCCTACCTTGGATTTTTCTACGTCATAAATTGTGTGCGTGGCCAGCCTGCCAAAAAAAAAGCTCTTTTTTAAAGTATTAAATCGTACGTAACTCAAACATGCAGTGTCCTATTTCCCGGCATTAATATACATTTTGTTCAAAATCTTGATCTGAGTGCATACATATACAATTTACATAGGTTAGACATTACATTGCTCCACAGCGCCCCCTTGAACTTTTGAATGGGACCAAAAAAAATTACTTTGTCATAAACATTTGAAATTTGACAGGGACATGTGGCTTGACATACTGAACAAAAAAGCCAATGAGAACATACCTCTATTTGTAACTATGTTACCGTGGTAACCGTGGAAATGGTCAGAAATGTCTCATTGAAATGAATGGGGTTCAGAGTACTGGACTTTGTTGTCGACTAAATAGATGCTCTGCACTAATCCAACTATGACCCAAAATTCAAGATGGTGAACAAATGTGTAATTTGATGTGCAAAAAAATTAATGTTTCAAAATGACTCAGTAGCGCCACCTCAAAGTTCAAGATACATTACGGCAATGAGAGACCTTTTTCATCGTAGACAAATGAAATTTGGTACAATCATAGAACATGTCAAGACAAGTAAAAAATTGTATTATGACCCCACCCTAAACCCTACAGGAAGTCGGCCATTGTGGGCGGAACCCCATTTTTTTCAAATTTTAACTCTCACGTTTGGATTTTTTACGCCATGGATTTTCATTCAACAAACTTGCAAATTGGTCAAATTGAACTAGACCCATGTGGGATTAAAGACGAGTCACTTGGATTTTTTCTAAGTCATAAATTGTGGGTGTGGCCAGCCTGCCAAGAAAAAAAGCCATTTTTTGAAGTACTAAATCGTACGTAACTCAAACATGCAGTGTTCTATTTCCCGGCATTAATATACGATTTGTTCAAAATCTTGTTCTGAATGCATGGACATACAATTAAAAATTTTTAAACATTATATTGCTCCACAGCGCCCCCTTGAAAATTTGAATGGGACCAAAAAAATTTTACTTTTTCAAAAACATTTGAAATTTGGCATGGACATCCCTATCCCCATACTGAACAAAAAAGCCAATGGGAACATACCTCTATTTGCAACTATGTTACCGTGGTAACGTCATAAATGTGTCATTGAAATGAGTGGGGTTCAGAGTACTGGACTTTGTTGTCGACTAAATAGATGCTCTGCACTAATCCAACTATGACCCAAATGTCAAGGTTGGTGAAAAAATTTGTGTTTTGATGTGGAAAAAAATTAATGTTTCAAAATGACTCAATAGCGGCACCTCAAAGTTCAAAATACATTACGGCAATGAGAGACCTTTTTCATCGTAGACACATGAAATTTGGTAGAACCATAGAACATGTCAAGACAAGTAAAAAATTATATTATGACCCCACCCTAAACCCTACAGGAAGTCCGCCATTGTGGGTGGAACCCCATTTTTTGGAAATTTTAACTCTCACATTTGAATTTTTTACGCAATGGATTTTCATTCTAGAAACTTGGAAATTGGTCAAAATGAAATAGACCCATGTGGGATTTGAGGTCAATGTCTTGATTTTTTTTATGTTATAAAATGTGGGCGTGGTCAGCCTGCTAAGAAAAAAGCCCTTTTTTGACATTTTAAATTGCGCATAACACAAAAATGCAGGGTCCTATTTTCCGGCATTAATATACGTTTTGTTCAAAAGGTGAAACTGAATGCAACGACATACAATTTAAATAAGTCAGACATTACATTGCTCCACAGTGCCCCCTTGAACTTTTGAATGAGACTGAAAAAAATTACTTTGTCATAAACATTTGATATTTGACATGGACATCTGGCTTGATATACTGAACAAAAAAGCCAATAAGAACATACCTCTATCTACAACTATGTTACCGTGGTAACATCATAAATGTGTCATTGAAATGAATGGGGTTCAGAGTACTGGACTTTGTTGTCGACTAAATAGATGCTCTGCACTAATCCAACTATGACCTAAAATTCAAGGTTGGCGAAAAATGTTGTATTTTGATGTGGAAAAAAAATTAATGTTTCAAAATGACTCCATAGCGCCACCTCAAATTTCAAAATACATTACGGCAATGAGAGACCTTTTTCATCGTAGACAAATGAAATTTGGTATAACCATAGAACATGTCAAGACAAGTAAAAAATTATATTATGACCCCACCCTAAACCCTACAGGAAGTCGGCCATTGTGGGCGGAACACAATTTTTTTGAAATTTTAACTCTCACATTTGGATTTTTTTTACGCCATGGATTTTCATTCAACAAACTTGCAAATGGTCTAAATAAACTAGACCCATGTGGGATGAAAGGCAACTCACTTGGATTTTTCTAAGTCATAAAATGTGGGCGTGGCCAACATGCGAAGAAAAACTGCGTTTTTTGAAGTATTGAATTGCACCTAACTCAAACATGCAGTGTCCTGTTAACCGGCATTAATATATATTTTGGTCACATTGTTCATCTGAATGTCATGATATACAGTTTGCATAGCTGAGACAATCCATTGCTCCACAGCGCCCCCTTGAAATTTTGAATTGAACCCAAAAAATTTACTTTTTCAAAAACATTTGAAATTTGGCATGGACATCCCTATTCCCATACTGAACAAAAACGCCAATGAGAACATACCTCTATTTGCAAGTGCGTTGCCACGGCAACGACCGACATTTCTCATTGAAATACATGGGTTTTGGTTAAATGGGATGAAAAAAAATCACTTTGTCATAGATCATCAAAATTTGGTACACATATTCCACTCATCATAATGAACAAAAAAGCCAACGAAGACATACCTCTATTTCCAACCGTGTAGGCGTGAAAATGTCATAAATGCTCTCATTGGAATGAATGGAGTAGTATTACTCAGTTGCTGTTTTTGGTGGGAGGGGCGATGTAAGCGGGAACGAGAAGCGGGAACGAGAAGCGCGAACTCCGCGGTGGCGTGTACCCTGCGGTCGCAAGGGTGGCGAGGGCCTTTATCACTGCTTGCAGTTTTAATTATTCTTATTCTTATTTTGCTCGCAGGATTGAAGCCATTTTTGACCCTCTGAACGTTAACGAAAACTCAATTTTATTTGACCCAAAATTCAAGACTGGTGAAAAATTAATTATTTTGGTATTGAAAAAAATTAACACTTCAAAATGACTCAATAGCGCCACCTCAAAAAAAAAAAAAACATTACGGCAATGACAGACCTTTTTCATCGTAGACACATGAAAAATTGGTGGGTACCATAGAACATGTCAAGACAAGTAAAAAATTATATTATGACCCCACCCTAAACCCTACAGGAAGTCGGCCATTGTGGGCGGAACCCCATATTTTTTAAATTTTAACTCTCCCTTTTGAATTTTTTACGCAATGGATTTTCATTCTAGAAACTTGTAAATTGGTCAAACTGAACTAGACCCATGTGGGATTAAAGGTAAATCATTTGGATTTTTCTAAGTCATAAAATGTGGGTGTGGCCAGCCTGCAAAGAAAAAAGCAATTTTTTGAAGTTTTAAATTGCAAATAACTGACACATGCACCGTCCTATTTCCCGGCATTAATATACGTTTTTTTCAAAATGATGCACTAAACGCGACGACATACAATTTACATAAGTCAGACATTACATTGCTCCACAGCGCCCCCTTGAACTTTTGAATAGGACCAAAAAAATTACTTTGTCAAAAACATTTGAAATTTGACATGGACATGTGGCTTGACATACTGAACAAAAAAGCCAATGAGAACATACCTCTATTTGTAACTATGTTACCATGGTAACGTCATAAATGTGCCATTGAAATGAATGGGGTTCAGAGTACTGGACTTTGCTGTCGACTAAATAGATGCTCTGCACTAATTCAACTATGACCTAAAATTCAAGGTTAGTGAAATATGTATTATTTTTGAATTTTAAAAAAATTAATGTTGCAAAATGACTCTGTGGCGCCACCTCAAAAATCAAAATACATTACGGCAATGAGAGACCTTTTTCATCGTAGATAAATGAAATTTGGGAGAAACATAGAACATGTCAAGACAAGTAAAAAATTATATTATGACCCCACCCTAAACCCTACAGGAAGTCGGCCATTGTGCGCAGAAGCCAATTTTTTTGAAATTTTAACTGTCACATTTGCATTTTTTATGCCATGGATTTTCATTCAAGAAACTTGCAAATTGGTCGAAATGAAATAGGGCCATGTGGGATTAGAGGCCAATGTCTTGGATTTTTCAACGTCATAAAATGTGGGCGTGGTCAGCCTGCTAAGAAAAACACAATTTTTTTAAGTTTAAAATTGAGCGTAACTCAAAAATGCAAGGTCCTGCTAACCGGCATTAATATACATTTTGCTCACATTGTTCATCTGAATGTAATGATATACAGTTTACATAACTGAGACAATCCCTTGCTCCACAGCGCCCCTTTGAATTTTTTAATGGAATCCAAAAAATTTTACTTTGTCAAAACCATTGAAATTTTGTACATATATTCCACTCATCATACTGAACAAAAAAGCCAATGAAGACATACCTCTATTTCCAACCGTGCAGGCGTGAAAATGTCATAAATGCTCTCATTGGAATGAATGGAGTAGTATTACTCAGTTGCTGTTTTTGGAGGAAGGGCGATGTAAGCGAGAACGAGAGGCGCGAACTTCGTTGTGGCGCGAACTCCGCGGTGGCGTGAACCCCGCGGTCGCAAGGGTGGCGAGGGCCTTTATCACTGCTTGCAGTTTTAATTATTATTATTATTATTCTTATTATTTTGGTTGCCGAATTGAACCAATTTTTGACCCCCTGAACGTTCACGAAAAGTCAGGTTTATTGGACCCAAAATTCAAGGTTGGTGAAAAATTAATTATTTTTATGGGGAAAAAAATTAATGTATCAAAATGACTCAACAGCGCCACCTCAAAAATCAAAAAACATTACGGCAATGACAGGCCTTTTTCATCGTAGACAAATGAAATTTGGTAGAACCACAGAACATGTCAAGACAAGTAAAAAAATATATTATGACCCCACCCTAAACCCTACAGGAAGTCGGCCATTGTCGACGGAACCCCATTTTTTTGAAATTTTAACTCTCACGTTTGGATTTTTTTACGCTGTGGATTTTCATTCAGGAAACTTGGAAATTGGTGAAAATTAACTAGACCCATGTGGGATTCCAGTCTTCTACCTTGGATTTTTCTACGTCATAAATTGTGGGTGTGGCCAGCCTGCCAAAAAAAAAGCTCTTTTTTTAAGTATTAAATCGTACGTAACTCAAACATGCAGTGTCCTATTTCCCGGCATTAATATACATTTTGTTCAAAATCTTGATCTGAGTGCATACATATGCAATTTACATAGGTTAGACATTACATTGCTCCACAGCGCCCCCTTGAACTTTTGAATGGGACCAAAAAAATTACTTTGTCATAAACATTTGAAATTTGACAGGGACATGTGGCTTGACATACTGAACAAAAAAGCCAATGAGAACATACCTCTATTTGTAACTATGTTACCGTGGTAACCGTGGAAATGGTCAGAAATGTCTCATTGAAATGAATGGGGTTCAGAGTACTGGACTTTGTTATAGACTAAATAGATGCTCTGCACTAATCCAACTATGACCCAAAATTCAAGATTGGTGAACAAATGTGTAATTTGATGTGCAAAAAAATTAATGTTTCAAAATGACTCAGTAGCGCCACCTCAAAGTTCAAAATACATTACGGCAATGAGAGACCTTTTTCATCGTAGACAAATGAAATTTGGTACAACCATAGAACATGTCAAGACAAGTATAAAATTGTATTATGACCCCACCCTAAACCCTACAGGAAGTCGGCCATTGTGGGCGGAACCCCATTTTTTTCAAATTTTAACTCTCACGTTTGGATTTTTTACGCCATGGATTTTCATTCAACAAACTTGCAAATTGGTCAAATTGAACAAGACCCATGTGGGATTAAAGACGAGTCACTTGGATTTTTCTAAGTCATGAATTGTGGGTGTGGCCAGCCTGCCAAGAAAAAAGCCATTTTTTGAAGTACTAAATCGTACGTAACTCAAACATGCAGTGTTCTATTTCCCGGCATTAATATACGATTTGTTCAAAATCGTGTTCTGAATGCATGGACATACAATTAAAATGTTTTAAACATTATATTGCTCCACAGCGCCCCCTTGAAAATTTGAATGGGACCAAAAAAATTTTACTTTTTCAAAAACATTTGAAATTTGGCATGGACATCCCTATCCCCATACTGAACAAAAAATCCAAAGAGAACATACCTCTATTTGCAACTATGTTACCGTGGTAACGTCATAAATGTGCCATTGAAATGAATGGGGTTCAGAGTACTGGACTTTGTTGTCGACTAAATAGATGCTCTGCACTAATCCAACTATGACCCAAATGTCAAGGTTGGTGAAAAAATTTGTGTTTTGATGTGGAAAAAAATTAATGTTTCAAAATGACTCAATAGCGCCACCTCAAAGTTCAAAATACATTACGGCAATGAGAGACCTTTTCCATCGTAGACAAATGAAATTTGGTAGAACCATAGAACATGTCAAGACAAGTAAAAAATTATATTATGACCCCACCCTAAACCCTACAGGAAGTCGGCCATTGTGGGCGGAACCCCATTTTTTTCAAATTTTAACTGTCACGTTTGGATTTTTTACACCATGGATTTTCATTCAACAAACTTGAAAATTTGACAAAATGAACTAGACCCATGTGGGATTAAAGCCGACTGACTTGGATTTTTCAACGTCATAAAATGTGGGTGTGGGCAACATGCAAAGAAAAACGGTGTTTTTTCAAGTATTAAATTGCACCTAACTCAAACATGCAGTGTCCTGTTAACCGGCATTAATATACATTTTGGTCACAATGTCCATCTGAATGTCATGATGTACAGTTTACATAGATGAGACAATCCATTGCTCCACAGCGCCCCCTTGAAATTTTGAATGGGACTCAAAAAATTTTACTTTGTCAAAAACATTTGAAATTTCACATGGACATCCCTATCTCCATACTGAACAAAAAAGCCAATGAGAACATACCTCTAGTTGCAAGTGTGTTGCCATGGCAACGACCAACATTTCTCATTGAAATACATGGGTTTTGGTTAACTGGGGTGAAAAAAAGAACTTTGTCATAGACCATCGAAATTTGGTACACATATTCCACTCATCATACTGAACAAAAAAGCCAAAGAAGACATACCTCTATTTCGAACCGTGCAGGTGTGAAAATATCATAAATGCTCTCATTGGAATGAATGGAGTAGTATTACTCAGTCGCTGTTTTTGGTGGGAGGGGCGATGTAAGTGGGAACGAGAAGCGGGAACGAGAAGCGGGAACGAGAAGCGGGAACGAGAAGCGGGAACGAGAAGCGGGAACGAGAAGCGCGAACTCGAAGCGGGAACGAGAAGCGGGAACGAGAAGCGCGAACTCCGCGGTGGCGTGTACCCCGCGGTCGCAAGGGTGGCGAGGGCCTTTATCACTGCTTGCAGTTTTAATTATTATTATTATTCTTATTTTGGTTGCCAAATTGAAGCCATTTTTGACCCCCTGAACGTAAAAAAAAAAGTCAATTTTATTGGACCCAAATTCAAGGTTGGTGAAAAAAATATTATTTTAATGTGCAAAAAAATTCACATATCAAATTGACTCAATAGCGCCACCTCAAAAATCAAAATACATTACGGCAATGAGAGACCTTTTTTCATCGTAGACAAATGAAATTTGGTAGAACCATAGAACATGTCAAGACAAGTAAAAAATTGTATTATGACCCCACCCTAAACCCTACAGGAAGTCCGCCATTGTGGGCGGAACCCCATTTTTTAAAAAATTTAACTCTCACGTTTGGATTTTTTACGCAATGGATTTCATTCAACAAACTTGCAAATTCGTCTAAATAAACTAGACCCATGTGGGATTAAAGGCGACTCACTTGGATTTTTTCTAAATCATAAAATGTGGGCGTGGCCAGCCTGCCAATAAAAAAGCTCTTTTTTGAAGTATTAAATCGTACGTAACTCAAACATGCAGTGTCCTATTTCCCGGCATTAATATACATTTTGTTCAAAATCTTGATCTTAATTCATAGATATACAATTTAAAATTTTTTAGACATTACGTTGCTCCACAGCGCCCCTTGAACTTTTGAATGGGACCAAAAAATTTACTTTGTCCTAAACATTTGAAATTTGACAGGGTCATGTGGCTTCATACACTGAACAAAAAAGTCAATGAGAACATACCTCTATTTGTAACTATTTTACCGTGGTAACCGTGGAAATGGTCATAAATGTGCCATTGAAATGAATGGGGTTCAGAGTACTGGACTTTGTTGTCGACTAAATAGATGCTCTGCACTAATCCAACTATGACCTAAAATTCAAGGTTGGTGAAAAAATGTGTATTTTGATATACAAAAAAATTAATGTTTCAAAATGACTCAGTAGCGCCACCTCAAACTTCAAAATACATTACGTCAATGACAGACCTTTTTCATCGTAGACAAATTAAATTTGGTAGAACCATAGAACATGTCAAGACAAGTAAAAAAATGATATTATGACCCCACCCTAAACCCTACAGGAAGTCGGCCATTGTGGGCGGAACCCCATTTTTTTGAAATTTTTAACTCTCACCTTTGGATTTTTTACGCCATGGATTTTCATCCAACAATCTTGCAAATTGGTCAAAATAAACTAAACCCATGTGGGATTAAAGGCGACTCACTTGGATTTTTCTAAGTCATAAATTGTGGGTGTGGCCAGCATGCAAAGAAAAGCAGCGATTTTTGAAGTATTGAATTGCAACTAACTAAAAAATGCAGTGTCCTGTCAACCGGCATTAATATACATTTTGTCACAATCTTAATATAAACCTAATGATATACAGTTTACATCGCTGAGATAATCCATTGCTCCCACAGCGCCCCCTTGAAATTTTGAATGGGACCCAAAAAATTTAACTTTTTCAAAAATATTTGAAATTTGGCATGGACATCCCTATCCCCATACTGAACAAAAAAGCCAATGAGAACATACTTCTATTTGCAAGTGTGTTGCCATGGCAACGACCAACATTTCTCATTGAAATACATGGGTTTTGGTTAACTGGGATGAAAAAAAAAATACTTTGTCATAGACCATCGAAATCTGGTACACATATTCCACTTATCATACTGAACAAAAAAGCCAAAGAAGACATACCTCTATTTCAACCGTGCAGGCGTGTGAAAATGTCATAACTGCTCTCATTGGAATGAATGGAGTAGTATTACTCAGTCGCTGTTTTTGGGAGGAGGGGCGATGTAAGTGGGAAAGAGAAGCGCGAACTCCGCGGGGGTCGCATGAACCCCGCGGGTCGCAAGGGGTGGCGAGGGCCTTTATCACTGCTTGCAGTTTTAATTATTATTATTATTCTTATTATTTTGGTTGCCGAATTGAACCAATTTTTGACCCCCTGAACGTTCACGAAAAGTCAGGTTTATTGGGACCCAAAATTCAAGGTGGTGAAAAAAATTAATTATTTTTATGGGGAAAAAAAATTAATGTATCAAAATGACTCAACAGCGCCACCTCAAAAATAAAAAAACATTACGGCAATGACAGGCCTTTTTCATCGTAGACAAATGAAATTTGGTAGAACCATAGAACATGTCAAGACAAGTAAAAAATATATATGACCCCCCCCCTAAACCCGACAGAAAGTCGGACATTGTCGACGGAACCCCCATTTTTTGAAATTTTAACTCTCACGTTTGGATTTTTTTACGCTGTGGATTTTCATTCAGGAAACTTGGAAATTGGTGAAAACTAACTAGACCCATGTGGGATTCCAGTCTCTTACCTTGGATTTTTCTACGTCATAAATTGTGGGTGTGGCCAGCCTGCCAAAAAAAAAAAGCTCTTTTTTTAAGTATTAAATCGTACGTAACTCAAACATGCAGTGTCCTATTTCCCGGCATTAATATACATTTTGTTCAAAATCTTGATCTGAGTGCATACATATACAATTTACATAGGTTAGACATTACATTGCTCCACAGCGCCCCCTTGAACTTTTGAATGGGACCAAAAAAATTACTTTGTCATAAACATTTGAAATTTGACAGGGACATGTGGCTTGACATACTGAACAAAAAAGCCAATGAGAACATACCTCTATTTGTAACTATGTTACCGTGGTAACCGTGGAAATGGTCAGAAATGTCTCATTGAAATGAATGGGGTTCAGAGTACTGGACTTTGTTGTTGACTAAATAGATGCTCTGCACTAATCCAACTATGACCCAAAATTCAAGATTGGTGAACAAATGTGTAATTTGATGTGCAAAAAAAAATAATGTTTCAAAATGACTCAGTAGCGCCACCTCAAAGTTCAAAATACATTACGGCAATGAGAGACCTTTTTCATCGTAGACAAATTAAATTTGGTACAACCATAGAACATGTCAAGACAAGTATAAAATTGTATTATGACCCCACCACCCTAAACCCTACAGGAAGTCGGCCATTGTGGGCGGAACCCCATTTTTTTTCAAATTTTAACTCTCACGTTTGGATTTTTTACGCCATGGATTTTCATTCAACAAACTTGCAAATTGGTCAAATTGAACTAGACCCATGTGGGATTAAAGACGAGTCACTTGGATTTTTCTAAGTCATAAATTGTGGGTGTGGCCAGCCTGCCAAGAAAAAAAAAGCCATTTTTTGAAGTACTAAATCGTACGTAACTCAAACATGCAGTGTTCTATTTCCCGGCATTAATTTACGATTTGTTCAAAATCGTGTTCTGAATGCATGGCCATACAATTAAATTTTTTTAAACATTATATTGCTCCACAGCGCCCCCTTGAAAATTTGAATGGGACCAAAAAAATTTTACTTTTTCAAAAACATTTGAAATTTGGCATGGACATCCCTATCCCCATACTGAACAAAAAATGCAAAGAGAACATACCTCTATTTGCAACTATGTTACCGTGGTAACGTCATAAATGTGTCATTGAAATGAATGGGGTTCAGAGTACTGGACTTTGTTGTCGACTAAATAGATGCTCTGCACTAATCCAACTATGACCCAAATGTCAAGGTTGGTGAAAAAAATTTGTGTTTTGATGTGGAAAAAAAATAATGTTTCAAAATGACTCAATAGCGCCACCTCAAAGTTCAAAATACATTACGGCAATGAGAGACCTTTTTCATCGTAGACAAATGAAATTTGGTAGAACCATAGAACATGTCAAGACAAGTAAAAAAATATATTATGACCCCACCCTAAACCCTACAGGAAGTCGGCCATTGTGGGCGGAACCCCATTTTTTTGAAATTTTAACTGTCACGTTTGGATTTTTTACACCATGGATTTTCATTCAACAAACTTGAAAATTTGACAAAATGAACTAGGCCCATGTGGGATTAAAGCCGACTGACTTGGATTTTTCAACGTCATAAAATGTGGGTGTGGGCAACATGCAAAGAAAAACGGTGTTTTTTCAAGTATTAAATTGCAACCTAACTCAAACATGCAGTGTCCTGTTAAACCGGCATAATATACATTTTGGTCACAATGTCCATCTGAATGTCATGATGTACAGTTTACATAGATGAGACAATCCATTGCTCCACAGCGCCCCCTTGAAATTTTGAATGGGACTCAAAAAATTTTACTTTGTCAAAAACATTTGAAATTTCACATGGACATCCCTATCTCCATACTGAACAAAAAAGCCAATGAGAACATACCTCTAGTTGCAAGTGTGTTGCCATGGCAACGACCAACATTTCTCATTGAAATACATGGGTTTTGTTAACTGAGATGAAAAAAAGAACTTTGTCATAGACCATCGAAATTTGGTACACATATTCCACTCATCACACTGAACAAAAAAGCCAATGAAGACATACCTCTATTTCGAACCGTGCAGGTGTGAAAATATCATAAATGCTCTCATTGGAATGAATGGAGTAGTATTACTCAGTCGCTGTTTTGGGTGGAGGGGGCGGTATAAGCGGGAACGAGAAGCGCGAACTCCACGGTCGCGTGAACCCCGCGGTCGCAAGGGTGGCGAGGGCCTTTATCACTGCTTGCAGTTTTAATTATTATTATTATTATTATTCTTATTTTGGTTGCCAAATTGACGCCATTTTTGACCCCCTAAACGTAAAAAAAAAGTCCTTTTTATTGGACCCAAAATTCAAGGTTGGTGAAAAATTAATTATTTTTATGGGCAAAAAAAAATTAATGTATCAAAATGACTCAAACAGCGCCACCTCAAAAATCAAAAAACATTACGGCAATGACAGGCCTTTTTCATCGTACACAAATGAAATTTGGTAGAATCATAGAACATGTCAAGACAAGTAAAAAATTATAGTATGACCCTACCCTAAACCCTACAGGAAGTCGGCCATTGTGGGCGGAACCCCATTTTTTTGAAATTTTAACTCTCACGTTTGGATTTTTTACGCTGTGGATTTTTATTCAGGAAACTTGGAAATTGGTGAAAATGAACTACACCCATGTGGGATTCCAGTCTCCTACCTTGGATTTTTCTACGTCATAAATTGTGTGCGTGGCCAGCCTGCCAAAAAAAAAGCTCTTTTTTAAAGTATTAAATCGTACGTAACTCAAACATGCAGTGTCCTATTTCCCGGCATTAATATACATTTTGTTCAAAATCTTGATCTGAGTGCATACATATACAATTTACATAGGTTAGACATTACATTGCTCCACAGCGCCCCCTTGATCTTTTGAATGGGACCAAAAAAATTACTTTGTCATAAACATTTGAAATTTGACAGGGACATGTGGCTTGACATACTGAACAAAAAAGCCAATGAGAACATACCTCTATTTGTAACTATGTTACCGTGGTAACCGTGGAAATGGTCAGAAATGTCTCATTGAAATGAATGGGGTTCAGAGTACTGGACTTTGTTATAGACTAAATAGATGCTCTGCACTAATCCAACTATGACCCAAAATTCAAGATTGGTGAACAAATGTGTAATTTGATGTGCAAAAAAATTAATGTTTCAAAATGAGTCAGTAGCGCCACCTCAAAGTTCAAAATACATTACGGCAATGAGAGACCTTTTCCATCGTAGACAAATGAAATTTGGTAGAACCATAGAACATGTCAAGTCAAGTAAAAAATTGTATTATGACCCCACCCTAAACCCTACAGGAAGTCGGCCATTGTGGGCGGAACCCCATTTTTTTCAAATTTTAACTCTCACGTTTGGATTTTTTACGCCATGGATTTTCATTCAACAAACTTGCAAATGGTCAAATTGAACTAGACCCATCTGGGATTAAAGACGAGTCACTTGGATTTTTCTAAGTCATAAATTGTGGGTGTGGCCAGCCTGCCAAGAAAAAAAGCATTTTTTTTAAGTACTAAATCGTACGTAACTCAAACATGCAGTGTTCTATTTCCCGGCATTAATATACCATTTGTTCAAAATCTTGTTCTGAATGCATGGCCATACAATTAAAATTTTTTAAACATTATATTGCTCCACAGCGCCCCCTTGAAAATTTGAATGGGACCAAAAAAATTTTACTTTTTCAAAAACATTTGAAATTTGGCATGGACATCCCTATCCCCATACTGAACAAAAAAGCCAATGAGAACATACCTCTATTTGCAACTATGTTACCGTGGTAACGTCATAAATGTCTCATTGAAATGAATGGGGTTCAGAGTACTGGACTT
This sequence comes from Periophthalmus modestus, assembly GCA_019594935.1. Lineage (NCBI taxonomy): Eukaryota > Metazoa > Chordata > Actinopteri > Gobiiformes > Gobiidae > Periophthalmus > Periophthalmus modestus. The sequence goes on along the minus strand of JAIEZT010000373.1, from coordinate 33,543 downwards.
TGTTGTCGACTAAATAGATGCTCTGCACTAATCCAACTATGACCCAAATGTCAAGGTTGGTGAAAAAATTTGTGTTTTGATGTGGAAAAAAATTAATGTTTCAAAATGACTCAATAGCGCCACCTTAAAGTTCAAAATACATTACGGCAATGAGAGACCTTTTTCATCGTAGACAAATGAAATTTGGTAGAACCATAGAACATGTCAAGACAAGTAAAAAATTGTATTATGACCCCCCCCTAAACCCTACAGGAAGTCGGCCACTGTGGGCGGAACCCCATTTTTTTGAAATTTTAACTCTCACGTTTGGATTTTTTACACCATGGATTTTCATTCAACAAACTTGAAAATTTGACAAAATGAACTAGGCCCATGTGGGATTAAAGCCGACTCACTTGGATTTTTCAACTTCATAAAATTTGGGTGTGGGCAACATGCAAAGAAAAACGGTGTTTTTCAAGTATTAAATTGCACCTAACTCAAACATGCAGTGTCCTGTTAACCGGCATTAATATACATTTTGGTCACAATATTTATCTGAATGTCATGATGTACAGTTTACATAGCTGAGACAATCCATTGCTCCACAGCGCCCCCTTGAAATTTTGAATGGGACTCAAAAAATTTGACTTTGTCAAAAACATTTGAAATTTCACATGGACATCCCTATCTCCATACTGAACAAAAAAGCCAATGAGAACATACCTCTAGTTGCAAGTGTGTTGCCATGGCAACGACCGACATTTCTCATTGAAATACATGGGTTTTGGTTTAATAGGATGAAAATTTTACTTTGTCATAAACCATTGAAATTTTGTACATATATTCCACTCATCATACTGAACAAAAAAGCCAATGAAGACATACCTCTATTTCCAACCGTGCAGGCGTGAAAATGTCATAAATGCTCTCATTGGAATGAATGGAGTAGTATTACTAAGTCGCTGTTTTTGGTTGGAGGGGCCATGTAAGTGGGAACGAGAGGCGCAAACTCCACGGTCGCATGAACCCCGCGGTCGCAAGGGTGGCGAGGGCCTTTATCACTGCTTGCAGTTTTAATTAGGCCCGAGCCGGAGACAACGTCCCGGCGAGGGACTCATTAAAACCGCGTCCGAAACGGGGAAAATGGCAAAAATCAAGTGGTTAACACGCCCCGACATGCCAGTGAGTGGTGTCAAAAATTAGAACTCGCCAAGCTCTAATTGTCACCGAAGACCGCGAAAAAAAATAACGAAAGACGACTCGGTAGCGCCACCTCAAACTTTGATTTTCATGGGGCCTATGGGAGCCCGACTCGAAAAAAAGTCGACCGAAAAATCTGAGACTCGCATCAAAAAATAGAACATGTCGGGACATGACAAAAATGATATTATGGCCCCGCCCTAAAATGTACCGGAAGTCTGCCATATTGGATCAAACCCGGTGATAACAAAAGCGCACACCCTCACATTCAGGACATCTCCTCGCACAGTTTTCATCACAAACACTTCAAATTTGGCCAAAACCCACTAAACCCATGTGAGATTAAAGATCATCAATTATATTTGAATATGACTTTGGGTGTGGTCATGGTGAATTTTATACGAAATTGCAATTTTTGGATTATTTCAATAAAATATTTCTCTTTCACACATTTTTTGTTGGGAAAACGCTAATACAGCGTTTATGCACATTTGTGAGCTGAACACAATGATATGTAAATCATGGATTTATCTCACAAAATGACTCTCTAGCGCCCTCTTCAAATTTCAATTTCAAAAATTCATAGAAGACAAGCGATTCGTCATGGACTTGTGAAAAAATTCACAGGGGCCTTATTTGTGATGGGGCACAATGTGAGAAAGTCACATGACTGTACCTTTTATGGTTTAGGAGAAAAATAATGGGTCGAAAAAAAATTTCCATTATTATTATTCTTCTTATTATTTTTGCGGCCGGATTGAAGCCATTTTTGACCCCCTGAACGTTAACGAAAACTCAATTTTATTGGACCCAAAATTCAAGACTGGTGAAAAATTTTTTTTTTTGAAGTTTGTTTGTAAAAATATTCAAAAATGACACGCTAGCGCCCCCTAACAACCCCCATTCATTTTTTTGCAAAGTTTTTCATAGACATTTGAAATTTGGTACATCCATCCAGCTTTCAATACTGAACAAAAAAGCCAATGAGAACATACCTCTATTTGTAACTATGTTACCGTGGTAATGTCATAAATGTGTCATTGAAATGAATGGGGTTCAGAGTACTGGACTTTGTTGTCGACGACTAAATAGATGCTCTGCACTAATCCAACTGTGACCCAAAATTCAAGGTTGGTGAAATATGTATTATTTTGAAATTTAAAAAAATGTATGTTGCAAAATGACTCAGTGGCGCCACCTCAAAAATCAAAATACATTACGGCAATGACAGACCTTTTTCATCGTAGACAAATGAAATTTGGTACAACCATAGAACATGTCAAGACAAGTAAAAAATTATATTATGACCCCACCCTAAACCCTACAGGAAGTCGGCCATTGTGGGCGGAACCCAATTTTTTTGAAATTTTAACTCTCACGTTTCGATTTTTTACGCCATGGATTTTCATTCAACAAACTTCCAAATTGGTCAAATAGAACTAGACCAATGTGAGATTAAAGGCGACTCACTTGGATTTTTCTACGTCATAAAATGTGGGTGTGGCCAACATGCTAAGAAAAACAGCGTTTTTTTGAAGTATTAAATTGCATTTAACAAACATGCAGTGTCCTGTTGACCGGCATTAATATACATTTTGGTCACAATGTTCATCTGTATGTAATGATATACAGTTTACATAGATGAGATAATCCATTGCTCCACAGCGCCCCCTTGAAATTTTTAATGGGACCCAAAAAATTTTACTTTTTCAAAAACATTTGAAATTTGGCATGGCCATCCCTATCCCCATACTGAACAAAAAGACCAATGAGAACATACCTCTATTTGCAAGTGTGTTGCCATGGCAACGGCCAGCATCTCTCATTGAAATACATGGGTTTTGGTTAACTGGGATGAAAAAAAAAATACTTTGTCATAGACCATTCAAATTTGGTACACATATTCACTCATCATACTGAACACAAAAGTCAATGAAGACATACCTCTATTTCCAACCGTGCAGGTGTGAAAATGTCATAAATGCTCTCATTGGAATGAATGGAGTAGTATATACTCAGTCGCTGTTTTTTTGTGGGAGGGGCGATGTAAGCGGGAACGAGAGGCGCGAACTCCGCGGTGGCATGTACCCCGCGGTCGCAAGGGTGACGAGGGCCTTTATCACTGCTTGCAGTTTTAATTATTATTATTATTAGGCCCGAGCCGGAGACAACGTCCCGGCGAGGGACTCATTAAAACCGCGTCCGAAACGGGGAAAATGGCAAAAATCAAGTGGTTAACACGCCCCGACATGCCAGTGAGTGGTGTCAAAAATTAGAACTCGCCAAGCTCTAATTGTCACCGAAGACCGCGAATAAAAATAACGAAAGACGACTCGATAGCGCCACCTCAAACTTTGATTTTCATGGGGCCTATGGGAGCCCGACTCGGAAAAAAGTCGACCCAAAAATCTGAATCTCACATCATAAAATAGAACGTGTCGGGACATGACAAAAATTATATTATGGCTCCGCCCTAAAATGTACAGGAAGTCGGCCATATTGGATCAAACCCGGTGACGACAAAAGCGCACACCCTCACATTCAGGACATCTCCTCGCACAGTTTTCATCACAAACACTTCAAATTTGGCCAAAACCCACTAAACCCATGTGAGATTAAAGATCATCAATTATATTTGAATATGACTTTGGGTGTGGTCATGGTGAATTTTATACAAAATTGCAATTTTTGGAATATTTCAATAAAATATTTCTCTTTCACACATTTTTTGTTGGGAAAACGCTAATACAGCGTTTATGCACATTTGTGAGCTGAACACAATGATATGCAAATCATGGCTTTATCTCACAAAATGGCTCTCTAGCGCCCTCTTCAAATTTCATTTTCAAAAATTCATAGAAGACAAACGATTTGCCATGGACTTGTGAAAAAAATCATAGGGGCCTTATTTGTGATGGGGCACAATGTGAGAAAGTCACATGACTGTAGCTTTTATGGTTTAGGAGAAAAAAAAAGGGGAAAAAATGAGTTTCCATTATTATTATTAGGCCCGAGCCGGAGACAACGTCCCGGCGAGGGACTCATTAAAACCGCGTCCGAAACGGGGAAAATGGCAAAAATCAAGTGGTTAACACGCCCCGACATGCCAGTGAGTGGTGTCAAAAATTAGAACTCGCCAAGCTCTAATTGTCACCGAAGACCGCGAAATAAAAATAACGAAAGACGACTCGATAGCGCCACCTCAAACTTTGATTTTCATGGGGCCTATGGGAGCCCGACTCGGAAAAAAGTCGACCCAAAAATCTGAATCTCACATCATAAAATAGAACGTGTCGGGACATGACAAAAATTATATTATGGCTCCGCCCTAAAATGTACAGGAAGTCGGCCATATTGGATCAAACCCGGTGACGACAAAAGCGCACACCCTCACATTCAGGACATCTCCTCGCACAGTTTTCATCACAAACACTTCAAATTTGGCCAAAACCCACTAAACCCATGTGAGATTAAAGATCATCAATTATATTTGAATATGACTTTGGGTGTGGTCATGGTGAATTTTATACAAAATTGCAATTTTTGGAATATTTCAATAAAATATTTCTCTTTCACACATTTTTTGTTGGGAAAACGCTAATACAGCGTTTATGCACATTTGTGAGCTGAACACAATGATATGCAAATCATGGCTTTATCTCACAAAATGGCTCTCTAGCGCCCTCTTCAAATTTCATTTTCAAAAATTCATAGAAGACAAACGATTTGCCATGGACTTGTGAAAAAAATCATAGGGGCCTTATTTGTGATGGGGCACAATGTGAGAAGTCACATGACTGTAGCTTTTATGGTTTAGGAGAAAAAAAAAGGGGAAAAAATGAGTTTCCATTATTATTATTATTATTATTCTTATTTTGGTTGCCAAATTGAAGCCATTTTTGACCCCCTGAACGTAAAAAAAAAGTCCATTTTATTGGACCCAAAATTCAAGGTTGGTGAAAAATGTATTATTTTAATGTGGAAAAAAATTCACATATCAAATTGACTCAATAGCGCCACCTCAAAAATCAAAATACATTACGGCAATGAGAGACCTTTTTCATCGTAGACAAATGAAATTTGGTGGAACCATAGAACATGTCAAGACAAGTAGAAAATTATATTATGACCCCACCCTAAACCCGACAGGAGTCGGCCATTGTGGGCGGAACCCCCATTTTTTTTTGAAATTTTAACTCTCACGTTTGGATTTTTTACGCAATGGATTTCTATTCTAGAAACTTGAAATTGGTCAAAATGAACTACACCCATGTGGGATTAAAGTTCACTGTCTTGGATTTTTTTTTTTTACGTCATTAAATGTGGGTGTGGCCAGCCTGCAAAGAAAAAAAGCATTTTTTGAAGTTTTAAATTGCGAATAACTGAGACATGCAGCATCCTATTTCCCGGCATTAATATACGTTTTGTTCAAAATGTTGATCTGAGTGCATAGATATAACATTTACATAAGTCAGACATTACATTGCTCCACAGCGCCCCCTTGAACTTTTGAATGGGACCCAAAAAAATTAATTTGTCAAAAACATTTGAAATTTGACATGGACATCTAGCTAAACATCCTGAACAAAAAAGCCAATGAGAACATACCTCTATTTCCAACTATGTTACCGTGGTAACGTCATAAATGACTCATTGAAATGAATGGGGTTCAGAGTACTGGACTTTGTTGTCGACTAAATAGATGCTCTGCACTAATCCAACTATGACCCAAAATTCAAGGTTGGTGAAAAAAAGTGTATTTTGATGTGCAAAAAAATTAATGTTTCAAAATGACTCAGTAGCGCCACCTCAAAGTTCAAAATACATTACGGCAATGAGAGACCTTTTTCATTGTAGATAAATTAAATTTGGTACAATCATAGAACATGTCAAGACAAGTAAAAAATTATATTATGACCCCACCCTAAACCCGACAGGAAGTCGGCCATTGTGGGCGGAACCCCATTTTTTTCAAGTTTTAACTCTCACGTTTGGATTTTTTACGCCATGGATTTTCATTCAACAAACTTGCAAATTGGTCAATTGAACTAGACCCATGTGGGATTAAAGACGAGTCACTTGGATTTTTTCTAAGTCATAAATTGTGGGTGTGGCCCAGCCTGCCAAGAAAAAAGCCATTTTTTGAAGTACTAAATCGTACGTAACTCAAACATGCAGTGTTCTATTTCCCGGCATTAATATACGATTTGTTCAAAATCTTGTTCTGAATGCATGGACATACAATTAAAATTTTTTAAACATTATATTGCTCCACACACCGCGCCCCCTTGAAAATTTGAATGGGACCAAAAAAATTTTACTTTTTCAAAAAACATTTGAAATTTGGCATGGACATCCCTATCCCCATACTGAACAAAAAAGCCAATCAGAACATACCTCTATTTGCAACTATGTTACCGTGGTAACGTCATAAATGTGTCATTGAAATGAATGGGGTTCAGAGTACTGGACTTTGTTGTCGACTAAATAGATGCTCTGCACTAATCCAACTATGACCCAAAATTCAAGGTTGGTGAAAAAATTTGTGTTTTGATGTGGAAAAAAATCAATATTTCAAAATGACTCAGTAGCGCCACCTCAAAGTTCAAAATACATTACGGCAATGAGAGACCTTTTTCATCGTAGACAAATGAAATTTGGTAGAACCATAGAACATGTCAAGACAAGTAAAAAATTATATATGACCCCACCCTAAACCCGACAGGAAGTCGGCCATTGTGGGCGGAACCCCATTTTTTTGAATTTTAACTGTCACGTTTGGATTTTTTTACACCATGGATTTTCATTCAACAAACTTGAAAATTTGACAAAATGAACTAGGCCCATGTGGGATTAACGGCGACTCACTTGGATTTTTCAACGTCATAAAATGTGGGTGTGGGCAACATGCAAAGAAAAACAGTGTTTTTTCAAGTATTAAATTGCACCTAACTCAAACATGCAGTGTCCTGCTGACCGGCATTAATATACATTTTGGTCACAATGTTCATCTGAATGTAATGATATACAGTTTACATAGATGAGACAATCCATTGCTCCACAGCGCCCCCTTGAAATTTTGAATAGGACCCAAAAAATTTTACTTTGTCAAAAACATTTGAAATTTCATATGAACATCCCTATCTCCATACTGAACAAAAAAGCCAATGAGAACATACTTCTATTTGCAACTATGTTACCGTGGTAATGTCATAAATGTACCATTGAAATGAATGGAGTTCAGAGTACTGGACTTTGTTGTCGACTAAATAGATGCTCTGCAGTAATCCAACTATGACCCAAAATTCAAGGTTGATGAAAAAATTTGTATTTTCATGTGCAAAAAAATTAATGCTTCAAAATGACTCAGTAGCGCCACCTCAAAGTTCAAAATACATTACGTCAATGACAGACCTTTTCCATTGTAGACAAATGAAATTTGGTAGAACCATAGAACATGTCAAGACAAGTAAAAATTATATTATGACCCCACCCTAAACCCCACAGGAAGTCGGCCATTGTGGGCGGAACCCCATTTTTTTTTTATTTTAACTCTCACATTTGGATTTTTTTACGCCGTGGATTTTCATTCAAAAAACTTGCAAATTGGTCAAAATAAACTTGGCCCATGTGGGATTAGAGGCGACTCACTTGGATTTTTCTAAGTCATAAAATGTGGGTGTGGCCAGCATGCAAAGAAAAACTGCGTTTTTTGCAGTATTTAATTGCAACTTTTAACCAATTGTTAACTAACTAAGAACCATGTCCAATTAAATATTAATGTGTAGGTGTGTTTGATGAATTTTTAAAATGTGTGGTTGTGGCAAATCCACAAATCAGGGGGAATTTGGAAGCATAAAAATGTGTATTACTCATAGGTGATGTGGAATTGAGCCAGACCCAATGAAACATTTGTGTGCATTGATGACCTGAACACAGAGATGTCAAACTTGTATAGCTATGATATAAAACAGCTCTACACTGCCCCCCTTGAAACTTTGAACGGGGCGACAAAATTATGTTTATGCCAGACAAATCAATGTTGACATGGAAATCAGGCTTGCAATACTGAACATAAAGTCATTGAGAACAACACTGTATTTGCAAGCATGTTTCCATGGTTATGGAAAAAAAATATTGAAATACATAGGTTAGAAATTAAAATAAAAAGCCAAAATTGTTTGCCAATGGAGATATTTAAATAAATATTCAAAGAAAGCTTTAACATAATACAAGATGCTGAGAAAAGGACTAGAGAAATGTTTTTTGGTTTATTTTATTTTTTTTTATTTTTGCAGTTTATTTACAGAGATATTAATACCTTCAAAATAACTATATATGTAATGTAAGATTCATACAAAAGCAGTAGACACATTTTGTTGTTGACATAAAAAATTTATTTATGTCGTTCAAGCATATTAGCTACCAATATGTACAACGTGGGAAAAAAAAAAAAAAAAAAAAATCAACAATTGGCTATCTACAATATTGTCGAATTTCACAGTATTAAAAAAAAGAAAACATAAATGTCATTATTACATTAATATATCATTTTAGAAAAGCATGCTATGCCTTAACAGTCATTAAAATAAGGTGGAAGAACTTGTAAACACAACATTTATTCAAATAAACATAATAACATATTATCAAGTGCAGAAGCATCAATGCATGTCATTATAAAATGTTTAAAAAATGTATAGAATTGGATGGATTTATGTACAGACATTTTATTTTGTAGAAATAAAAAATATGATTATGATTATGATTATTATTATTATTATTATTAATTATTATTGACAGAAAACAAAAACATTAGGACTAGATTAAAAAAAAAAAAAGTCTAAACAGACATCAGCTTAAGGGCTGAAATATGTTGGAAAAACTTCTGATGAAATGTCATATTGTTTAGATTTGACTTAGACATGATCAATCAAAGTGCCTCTTTCTGTTGTTGGAGATGAGACATTCTAAACATATCCATGAGTGGACATGAAATTGCAGACTGATGATGATTTCAGGATGTCATCATTGAAATAACCACAATGGATGGACATTGTGCCTCTAGCCGGGTGGAGCAGTGCCGGGCACAGCAACAGAGGTGGAGCAGCTGCCGGGTGGAGCAGGGCACAGCAGCAGAGGTGGAACAGCCGCCGGGTGCAGCAGAGCAGGGCACAGCAGAGCAGGGCACAGCAGAGCAGGGCACAGCAGCAGAGGTGGAGCAGCCGCCGGGTGGAGCAGAGCGGGGCCCAGTACCAGAGGTGGAACAGCTGCGGGGTGGAGCAGAGCAGGGCACGGCAGCAGAGGTGGAACAGTTACCGGGTGGAGCAGAGCAGGGCACAGCAGCAGAGGTGGAACAGCCGCGGGTGGAGCAGAGCCAGGCACAGCAACAGAGGTGGAGCAGCTGCCGGGTGGAGCAGGGCACACCAGCAGAGGTGGAACAGTCGCCGGGTGGAGCAGAGCAGGGCACAGCAGCAGAGGTGGAGGAGCTGCCGGGTGGAGCAGAGCAGGGCACAGCAGCACAGGTGGAACAGCCACCGGGTGGAGCAGAGCAGGGCACACCTGCAGAGGTGGAACAGTTCCGGGTGGAGCAGAGGAGGGCACAGCAGCAGAGGTGGAGCAGCCGCCGGGAGGAGCAGAGCAGGGCAAAGCAAAAGAGGTGGAGCAGCTGCCGGGTGGAGCAGGGCACAGCAGCAGAGGTGGAACAGCCACCAGGTGGAGCAGAGCAGGGCACAGCAGCACAGGTGGAACAGCCACCGGGTGGAGTAGAGGAGGGCACAGCAGCAGAGGTGGAGCAGCCGCCGGTGTGGAGCAGAGCAGGGCAAAGCAGCAGAGATGGAACTGCCGCCGGGTGGAGCAGAGCAGGGCAAAGCAGCAGAGGTGGAACAGCCACCAGGGAGCAGAGCAGGGCACAGCAGCACAGGTGGAACAGCCACCGGGTGGAGTAGAGGAGGGCAAAGCAGCAGAGGTGGAACCGACGCTGGATGGAGCAGAGCGGGGCACAGCATCAAAGGTGGAACAGCCACCGGGTGGAGCCGAGCAGGACACAGCAGCAGAGGTGGAACAGCCGTCGGGTGGAGCAGAGCAGGGCACAGCAGCAGACGTGGAGCAGCTGCCGGGTGGAGCAGAGCAGGGCACAGCAGCAGAGGTGGAGGAGCTGCCGGGTGGAGCAGAGCAGGGCACAGCAGCAGAGGTGGAGCAGCTGCCGGGTGGAGCAGAGCAGGGCAAAGCAACAGAGGTGGAGCAGCCGCCGGGTGGAGCAGAGTCGGGCACAGCAACAGAGATGGAGCAGCTGCCGGGTGGAGCAGAGCACAGCAGCAGAGGTGGAACAGCCACTGGGTGGAGCAGAGCAGGGCACAACAGCAGAGGTGGAACAGCCACTGGGTGGAGCAGAGGAGGGCACAGCAGCAGCAGAGGTGGAGCAGCCGCCGGGTGAAGCAGAGCACAGCAGCAGAGGTGGAACAGCCGCCAGATGAAGCAGAGCAGGGCAAAGCAACAGAGGTGGAGCAGCCGCCGGGTGCAGCAGAGTCGGGCACAGCAGCAACAGAGGTGGAGCAGCCGCCGGGTGGAGCAGAGCACAGCAGCAGAGGTGGAACAGCCGCCGGGTGAAGCAGAGCAGGGCACAGCAGCAGAGGTGGAGCAGCCACCGGGTGGAGCAGAGCCGAGCACATCAGCAGAGGTGGAACTGCCGCCAGGTGGAGCAGAGCAGGGCACAGTAGCAGAGGTGGAACAGCCACCGGGTGGAGCAGAGCAGGGCACAGCAGCAGAGGTGGAGCAGCTGCCGGGTGGAGCAGAGCAGGGCACAGCAGCAGAGGTGGAGCAGCCGCCGGGTGGAGCAGCAGAGCACAGCAGCAGAGGTGGAACAGCCGCCGGGTGAAGCAGAGCAGGGCAAAGCAACAGAGGTGGAGTAGCCGCCGGGTGGAGCAGAGTCGGGCACAGCAACAGAGGTGGAACTGCCGCCGGGTGGAGCAGAGCAGGGCACAGTAGCAGAGGTGGAACTGCCGCCGGGTGGAGCAGAGCAGGGCACAGTAGCAGAGGTGGAACAGCCACCGGGTGGAGTAGAGGAGGGCACAGCAGCAGAGGTGGAGCAGCCGCCGGGTGGAGCAGAGCAGGGCAAAGCAGCAGAGATGGAACTGCCACCGGGTGGAGCAGAGCAGGGCAAGGCAGCAGAGGTGGAACAGCCACCAGGTGGAGCAGAGCAGGGCACAGCAGCACAGGTGGAACAGCCACCGGGTGGAGTAGAGCAGGGCCCAGTAGCAGAAGTGGAACAGCCACCGTGTGGAGCCGAGCAGGGCACAGCAGCAGAGGTGGAACAGCCGTCGGGTGGAGCAGAGCAGGGCACAGCAGCAGAGGTGGAGCAGCTGCCGGGTGGAGCAGAGCAGGGCACAGCAGCAGAGGTGGAGGAGCTGCCGGGTGGAGCAGAGCAGGGCACAGCAGCAGAGGTGGAGCAGCCGCCGGGTGAGCAGAGCACAGCAGCAGCAGCAGAGGTGGAACAGCCGCCGGGTGAAGCAGAGCAGGGCAAAGCAAAAGAGGTGGAGTAGCCGCCGGGTGGAGCAGAGGTCGGGCAGCAGCAGCAGAGGTGGAACTGCCGCCGGGTGGAGTGAGCAGAGCAGGGCACAGTAGCAGAGGTGGAACTGCCTGCCGGGTGGAGCAGAGCAGGGCACAGTAGCAGAGGTGGAACAGCCACCGGGTGGAGTAGAGGAGGGCACAGCAGCAGAGGTGGAGCAGCCGCCGGGGGTGGAGCAGAGCAGGCAAAGCAGCAGAGATGGAACTGCCACCGGGGTGGAGCAGAGCAGGGCACAGTAGCAGAGGTGGAACTGCCCGCCGGGTGGAGCAGAGGAGGGCACAGCAGCAGAGGTGGAGCAGCCCGCCGGGAGGAGCAGAGCAGGGCAAAGCAAAGAGGTGGAGCAGCTGCCGGGTGGAGCAGGGCACAGCAGCAGAGGTGGAACAGCCACTGGGTGGAGCAGAGCAGGGCACAACAGCAGAGGTGGAACAGCACTGGGTGTGGAGCAGAGGAGGGCACAGCAGCAGAGGTGGAGCAGCCACCGGGTGAAGCAGAGCAGGGCAAAGCACAGAGGTGGAGCAGCCGCCGGGTGGAGCAGAGTCGGGCACAGCAACAGAGGTGGAGCAGCCGCCGGGTGGAGCAGAGCACAGCAGCAGAGGTGGAACAGCCGCCGGGTGAAGCAGAGCAGGCACAGCAGCAGAGGTGGAGCAGCCGCCGGGTGGAGCAGAGCCGAGCACATCAGCAGAGGTGGAACTGCCGCCAGGTGGAGCAGAGCAGGGCACAGTAGCAGAGGTGGAACAGCAACCGGTTGGAGCAGAGCTGGGCAAAGCAGCAGAGGTGGAGCAGAGCACGGCAGCAGAGGTGGAGCAGCCGCCGGATGGAGCAGAGCACAGCAGTAGAGGTGGAACAGCTGCCGGGTGGAGCAGAGCAGGGCACAGCAGCAGAGGTGGAGCAGTCGCCGGGTGGAGCAGAGGCGAGCACAGCGGCAGAGGTGGAACTGCCTCCGGGTGGAGCTGAGCAGGGCACAGCAGCAGAGGTGGAACAGCCACTGGGTGGAGCAGAGCACAGCAGCAGAGGTGGAGAAGCTGCCTAAGCATATTAGCTACCAATATGTACAACTTGCCAAAAACAAACAAACAAACATAAACAAAAAGTGGGCTATATATTAAGAATGCCAAATTTCACAGTTAATTCTTTTTTTTTTAAGCATTGATATCATTATTACATTAATATATAATTTTAGAAAAGCATGCTATGCCTTGACAATCACTAAAATAAGGTGGAACAACTTGTAAACACAACATTTATTCAAATAAACATAATAACATATTATCAAGCGTAGATGCATCAATGCATGTCATTATAAAATATTTTTACAAACATTAGAATTGGATGGCTTTATGTACAGAGATTGTATTTTGTAGAAAATAAAATATTGACAGAACAAATGTTACATACAGACATTTACATAGAAAGTAATGAAGATTGAAGACATTTACAATGAGCAGAAAATACAGTTTCAATTCATAGGACCAAAAAAAAAACCCCCACATTTGGATTAGAAGAAAAAAAAAGTCTAAACACACTTCAGCTTAAGAGAGCAGGCTATGCCCTGATGATCACTGAAATATGTTGGAACAACTTCTGATGAAATTTCATATTGATGAGATTTCACATAGACATGATCAATCAAAGTGCCTCTTTCTGTAGTTGGAGATGTGACGTGCTGAACATATCCATGAGTGGACATGAAATTGCAGACTGATGATGATTTCAGGATGTCATCATTGAAATCTCCCATAACCACAATGGACGGAGTTTGTGCCCTCTAGCCAGGTTAGCAGTTGTTGCAAATTGTGCTTGAACACAGACATGGGATATGAAGGTGGACGATACACAACAGCAACTAAACCTGATGATTTACATTGTTGTAAATTAAGCACTCCAGATTAAATTGGGGTGCATCAGGAAAGTGGTAGTTTGTGTTGTGGGAGCAGTACATGCCCACTCCACCATGAAGTTTGACTTTTGAGTGCAGTAAGAGCCGGATGCTTGCTGTGTTCGTATGCCAGACTTCGTGGACGACTGTGAAAACTGTAACCTTCCATGTCAACACTGTCAAGTGCAGACTGAGATGTTAACCATGTTTCTGTCACAGCTATACAGTCAGGCTGTAAATGCTGTGTGGATGACACCAAATCAGGTACATGTTTTACTAAACCCTGAACATTCATCAAAAACAAGGTTAACACATCAGCTGACTGCTTGTTTTGTGACACATTGTCGTCCAAGAAGTGTGGCATAGATTCCAAGGCATGTTTTACCTCGTCATTACAATAAATAGCCTTCTCATCAAAGTCCTGGATAATAAGGCCATCTAGACTTCTTACACGACTTAAAGCCACATAAGCTTGTCCTGAGGCAAACACTTGCTTTAGAGACACCACAGCATCGTCAACAGTCAGGCCCTGTACTTTGTGGATTGTAACAGCCCAGGCAAGAGCAAGAGGAAACTGACGTCGTTTTCCCCCTTTGCTGTTAGCCCTTTCCTCCTGTGGCTCTATCCGTGTGGAGTTTATTAAAGCAGGTGCAGTGGATGGGTATTTTTTCCGTCTCTGTGTACCAACATTGACGTCATCAAACTGAACATACACAGCTTCAGGAAGTCCATTTAGTTCTGTTTCACTAATATGTGTTACAGTTCCACAGACTCCATTCACCAATCCATCTTCAACGTCAATGTTCTTACACAGCATAACTCTGGCAGGAACACCCAAAAATAGCTGTTTCTGCAGAGAAGTGAGGTTGTCTTTACTGTGAGGTGTGACTTTGCTTTCCATTTTTCCAGTTTTCTTGTTGTAGTGATAGTCCTGTGCATCAATTGTTTGATAGTCAGGACAAGTGGCTTTGAGATGGTTGAAGTTATGTTCATTTACCTGTGAATTTGTTGGGAAAATATGTAGAGCAGAAGACTGCTCTCCAGTTTCACGACTTTGTAGAATGTGAATGTCCTCATCGAGCATGGGTGTCCCTTTAGACCGTGTTCTTAATCGGTTAAGTAATTCTGCAAATGTGGTATCCTTCTGTCTGACTATTGTTTTCAGTTCAGCCATTTTGAAACTTGACCAAAAGTTCACAGGTAGATTGTCTGTGTACAAGCCTTTTGCCATAACAGGAGGTAACTGATAGAAATCGCCAACAGCTATAAGGGTGACATTTCCAAAAGGGGAAACATCACCTCTTTGCTTGATTTGCCGAAGTCGTCCATGTATGTATGTGAGCAGTTTATGGGAAACCATTGATATTTCATCAATGATTACTAACTTAAGGTCTATATATTTAGCACGGAGAGAGTTGAGTTTTTCTTCACCTAATGGTATGTAGGGAAGCGTCACGTCTGTTCCAATGCTAAATGCACTGTGAATTGTAGATGCATTTAGGTTGTATGCTGCCATTCCAGTGGGTGCTGTTATTAAAACACTCATGTTGTCTGGGTGGCGTCGCATTGGTGCAAACAGACGATTGGCTTCATACTGAATGGCCCGAATCAAGTGACTTTTCCCTGTACCAGCACCACCAGTGATGAAGACATGTAAAGGTTCTGGGTCATTTCCATTGACTTTTTGTATGCACCACTTTTGTACTTTGAAAAATATAGACAGCTGGATATCATTTAAAGATCGAATTAACTCCAAACCTTCAGCTCGAGTCATTGCATTGTGTTGTTTTTCTAAATGACCAGTTTCTTTGTTAGCTATCCCTAAATCTGGAATTTGGGGCAAGGGGTCTTCATCATCCGGTTTACTCTGTGCACGTCATCATCAATTGATTCCAGACGTTCTGCTTCTTGCTCAGGACAAAGCATGCACCAAGCATCCTCTAATATTTCATTAGAGTCCAGGTTATTTTTAATGTCCTCCCAAATCTTCAGTTTCAATGTCATAGTGAGATCTATTTGAATTCACAATTGACATCACTGAAACGGTCTGGTTGCCAAGCTGCACGGTGCCTTCTTTGTAGAACTGTTCACAAGAATCAATGATGAAGGTTTCAGGTCGTTATCATGACGATAAGGGAAAAACAGCTGTAAGAGACTTTTGTAATATAGCTCAGGATTCTTTGTTTCAGAAAACCGTGCATAGCGCACAACAGCAGGTTTGGTTCTGAATCGTTTGGAAATATATCCACATGAATTCTGTAACTTAATCACATTTTTGGATTTCTTTTCTGATGTACTTAACACACGGGTATTCTGAAGCAAATGTGGCTATACACATATTATCAAAAGTGTCATCCTGTGGTCTGTTCTTATATCGATCCACAAATCCAGTCATCCAAATGTCATTGTTTCCTGACTTTTTCAGTTCATTTAGTGGTTTGGGTGATTTTGAAAATTGTGTCACCTGTGGGGATAAACACAACTTTCCTTGAACATTGTTTGAGGTGCATTTGACTGATTCTGTAAACAGCTTCTTGTGCAGACACATCACGGTTATGGAGGTAGGCTTGACCAATCTTCTTCATAGCTTCTTTGCATCAGCGTTCCCCTGTTTTGTGGCCTCTTGGTGTGTTTGTCTCAACAACAGTCCCATCTCTCTCTCAGATTTTGACATATAGCTTATAATATAAACAATACAAGCATATACGTCGACGATGTACTGCAGGTCTAGGTTGGCATTCCAACATTTTAACAGAAATGCATTATATGGATTAATCCAAATTTCATTTTACATCTCTTTGCAGGACAATTTGTGTGCGTTTTTCAACACATTTAAGTGCTTTCTCCCATACTTCTTGAGTATGCCAACATTGTTAAACAGCTGCTGAATACTCGTAACGGGATTGTCTTTATCCAGAAGTGCTTTTTTAACAGCTGCCAGTATTTTCATTGCAGTCTCTTCTTTCATGAAATTCTGTTCATTCTGAGAGCATATGCATTCAACATTGGCTTTATTTTGATCTTGGCTGTTTGTTGCAGTGTCACCTTGGCACTTTGGGCACTTTGGTCTTTTTGGGTTTTTTGGTGATGAAAGTGCGTAGAGATACAGGACGTGGGAAATTGAAACGGCAAACTGTATTCTTCTTCTTGCATGTTTTAGAATGACGTTGAGAATGTTGCTGCACGGAGGTAACAGTTTCAGCTAATTGCTGATCTTTTGTGGGTATTTCACATGTGATGTACTTGTCGATGAATTGCACCACTTCTTCATCAGTGTTTTTTCCAATTTCAGGAGCATTCTCAATCCAAAATAAAGCGTGTACATGGGGTGATCCACGTTGTTGAAATTCTACACGATAAAAGTAATCTTTAATCTTTCCAATTGGATTCAATGGAGACAGTAACACGTAATTCAAGAAGAGGTGCCACCTGTAGTCAAACATGCGTGCTGCAGTGACAGGATGATTACGCAACAGTTCACACACCTTTCAGCATACTCCAAACTCTCAGCAGTTTCTGTTCTCCCCTCTTGCTTCAAAATTGTATTTTTAAAAGTCCTCTCCAGCGCATGTCTGCAGAGGAAAAACTGCAAAAGAAAGTTGGTTTTCCCAGATTCCGCACCATGGCAAGTAAATCTTTTTGTGCACCTTGCCAGAAGCTTGGAGTACCTCTTATTGGCCGTAGAAAACGATATCCTTCATCAGTCTTAATGATGTCCTGCAAAGACTCGATGTTTTGTGGAGCATTTTCTTTTTGGCCTGCTGGGTTGGTGTGTCCTTTGCGTGATGCTACTGATACTTGTTGAATAACTTGTTGAACTTCTGACATGTATTGTGCAAAAAAAATGTATTCAACGCACTTTGCAAACCTTCCATCAGCGTGCAATATTCTGTTATTAAAATATCGTGCCAATGTCAAGTAGTGCTGTCTGGGCGTATGATAAGTATTGTTGCCTGATGGAAAAAGATACGGAAAAGATTTTGCTTCATTATCTTTATCTGACAAAATACGCACAGGATTGTTTCCTTCAGCAGGTGCCAGATTAATGATATCTTCAAAACCCTGATCAAGAGTTTCTTGACCAACATCAACTGGCATGGAACAAGAATCTTGATAAATACAGTGGTTCTGCCGGTCATGGAGAGTTTCATCTTCTTCATCAGGAGACTCAGTTTTTTGTGTGATTTTTATTGTCCGAGACTTGTTCTGTATGTTTTTCTTCTTCATGTTGAGTTTTGTCTTGTGCATCCTCAGGAGAGTTGTTCTGTTGTGCATTAACATTAGAGTCGTCTTGTGCTTGGTTTTTCTTCTTCCTTAGCAAACTCATTCACCCATTCTTCATTTATTTCTATGTCTTGATAATATTTATTGTTTTCCTTTAAATATTTAAGTGCTTCTTTCAGGTGATTTGTGTCCACAAAGTGATATTCATAATGTCCTTTGTAAGACAGCTTGCGCTTTAATTTAACACGTAACAGACAACCTTCCAGATTTGAACGAGGCAAAGCAGAACAAGTGTGATTGACTGAAGAAGGGATGCAAAAAAATCGGTCCGTGGCATCCATTTTGACCACCCTTTGGGTAAAGCTAACACTTTCATAAATGGAATGTTTAAAGAAATCAAATGTTTTTCCAGATGATTCAAACAAGATAGCTCGAGAGGAACTGAATCCAGTTGCAAGTTGTTTCCCCACCATTCTGCTGGGGTTACACCTCTTCTGATCTTTGAATGACAAACCTTGCACATCCAAAAGCTCACCTCTTGATTCTTGTAATGGACATGGTGTATTGCACTCAGAAGAACATTCATTCATGCAAATAGTCATCTGAGACACATCTTTCCGCCGTTAATTGAGCAGCTTTGTTTTTGTAGTTCTTTTTGTTTGTACGGAACTACAGCTGCTTTAAACATGGATCGAAACACACGCAGCAAACAAATTCAGGTCCATCATTTGCTTTCTTTTAAAAACTCGTTCATTACAAATTAATCTGATCAGTTAGCGCTTTATCTTGATTTCTCTTGAATTGTTTTTTAGCCAGGACTTTATGTCTAAAAGCACTGTCTTTGTGGTATTTGGCTTTATTAATTGTTTTTAATTTTTGCCGAAGATCAGGATTCGCGCTTTATAATTTTTGACACTTTCAGATTTGACTTTATTTTGGTGTATCAAATCTTTTTTCTGTACTTCTCACAACTGTATGCTTTCACTTTCTCTTGATGTTCCATGTCAGTTGTGTATTTTCTCCTTGCTGTATGCTTTCTTTTCTCTTGATGTTCCACGTCAGTTGTGTATTTCTCCTGCTGTATGCTTTCACTTTCTCTTGATGTTCCAGGTCAGTTGTGTATTTTGTTCCTTGCTGTATGCTTTCACTTTCTCTTGATGTTCCAGGTCAGTTGTGTATTTTTCCTTGCTGGATGCTTTCTTTTTCTGTTGATGTTCCAGGTCAGTTGTGTATTTGTCCTTGCTGGATGCTTTCACTTTCTCTTGATGTTTCAGGTCACTTCTGTATTTGTTCGAACTGCGCGCTTTCAATTTCTCTTTATATTCCAGGTTTGTTTTGTATTTCTCCACACCACTTTTCAATTGCTTTTAATCGATAGTCCTCCTCTTTGTGATATTTGACCATTTTATATTCTCTGGTCTTCTGTGCCTTCTTTTTCCTTAAATACTTTGACAAAATAGGGGTTTTATTATCATGTGATGTGCCAATAGTATCAGGAATTGAACTGAAGACACCTTCGTTTGCATGTCTTGATCTGGTGATATGTCCCTGGGGCTCACACAATGTACACAATTTATAACAATCATTTTGTTGGCCTTGTTTAACACACACGACGTGTTCATAATGAGCTCCATGATTCTGTAGGTAGATGCCTTCAGCAGAAAGTTGTTTTTCAGTGTTGAATGTTAACCATTTGCCTTGATAGAAGGTATAAATATCAACTCCAATGAAATCAGCTGTGGATTGAATTTCAGCTTGCGTTGCCCAGGGTGTTGACATAAGACATCTTTTGCTGTTTGATGTACTCTGCCACAGTCAAATGCTGATGTTCTTGATTCAAAAGGCAGTGATATTTTTCAGCATTATTTTGTAAGTGCTTCACTGCATTCAATCTGATTCTTCTATGGTGTTTCTGTGTCCCACTTATGGCTTGAGAAACGGCACGGAAGAAACAGTTACCATCGGCAACAATGCTTTCATTATGACATGGCACCCCAGCATCACCAAAGCATAAAGAGTCTTTAACGTTGCAAGTTTCAAATTCAACACTGAGAAATCTGCAAACTGCCTTGCACACATTTTCTGACAGAGGATTAAACTGCAAAGTGTTTTCCTCACTACCAACAAATGTAATGTCATTTACATCATACAATTTGGCTTTCTTCACAATATGGTTGCCTTGAACAATAGGAGATCCACTTTTTAACTCAACCCTGGATTGCTTTCTGTGCACACACCCACCACATTCACACTCATCAGAATAACACAACAGCTGCAGCCTCAGCAGGCACATCACATTCACTCTCAGAAACACACCCAACAGCAGCAGTCTCACAGCAGACACATCACATTCACTCTCAGAAACACACCCAACAGCTACAACCTCAGCAGACACACATCACATTCACTCTCAGAAACACACCCAACAGCTACAGCCTCAGTAGACACATCACATTCACTCTCAGAAACACACCCAACAGCTACAACTCAGCAGACACATCACATTCACTCTCAGAAACACACACACAACAGCTACAGCCTCAGTAGACACATCACATTCACTCTCAGAAACACACCCACAGCTACAGCCTCAGTAGACACATCACATTCACTCTCAGAAACACACCCAACACAGCTACAACCTCAGCAGACACACCTTCACATTCACTCTCAGAAAAACACCCAACAGCTACAGCCTCAGTAGACACATCACATTCACTCTCAGAAACACACCCAACAGCTACAACCTCAGCAGACACACCTTCACATTCACTCTCAGAAAAACACCTAACAGCTACAACCTCAGTAGACACAACTTCACATTCACTCTCAGAAGAACACACATCAGCAGGCTCAGCAGACACATCACATTCACTCTCAGAAACACTCTTAACAGCTACAGGCTCAGTAGACAGACCTTCACCTTCACTCTCAGAATTACACACATCAGCAGGCTCAGCAGACACACCTTCACCTTCACTCTCAGAATTACACACATCAGCAGGCTCAGCAGACACACTTTCACATTCACTCTCAGAAACACTCTTAACAGCTACAGGCTCAGCAGACACACTTTCACATTCACTCTCAGAAACACACACATCAGCAGGCTCAGCAGACACACTTTCACATTCACTCTCAGAAACACTCTTAACAGCTACAGGCTCAGCAGACACACCACATTCACTCTCACCTTTCACATGCACTGTCACCCTATTAAGCTCAAACTGAACATTTGGCACACTAAATCCTGCTGCAAGTTGGATTATGTGGTTGTACACTTCACTCATGTTCTTCAAAAACACAACAACACTTGAACCATTACCATCTACCATCCCAGATTTACTGCGTGCATGGGAGTCCACAATAGCATACATGCCATTTTTAGCAATAATAGCCAATGTAGTGCCTGACATGGTGAAGAGACAAGCGTTATCAGTAGCAAGATGTTTTCTCAGAGCAGTCTTCAAATTAACATGTAAACATGCTTTTTCGAAAGGGATGGTGACGGAAAGCAGACGTCCCATAACACTCTTAATGTCCAAACAAAACGTCTTGCCAAACAACTTCTCCTCTTTTTTAAAATCAAAAGATCCCAAATAAGAGTGACCCTTAGCAATACCACGCTTCTTCATTCTGTACAGATGATCACCTTCCAATAAAGTCATTTTAGATCTGCCTGAGACCATTTATGCACCTCCCGCAGGTGTGTGTGTCTAACAATTGCAGCCAAAGCAATAGCCATGCACTGCCTTCCTCTACTTTCTCTCTTAAATATTGTGTGACCTTGATGAAATGACCCAACAATATTATGAAAGTGAGGAGACTTAGCTTTGCTGTCTTCATGCTGCAGAGGCTGCTGTTGGACAGATGCTTGTTTTTCATGGCAGGAATCCTTGGCCACCTTTGCTTTGCAAAGTCCAGTCCTGTCCAGTGACAGCCGCTGCAGTCTGACGACAGGGACTTGCTTTCCACGGCAGACCTTCTTCATTGGTACCTAAAAAATACAACAATGTTATTACCATTTAATTGCAAACAGTTTCTATTACAAAAGACACTCATACACACTCAGCAGCACAAATGTAGCATTCACACTCTGACACACAGCTTACATACATACACATACAGACATTATTACACAATAATGTTTAATCACTATTATATTGCATGCCATTTTGTTGTATTAGCACTTTATTTACACACCTGCACATCTGCTTCTCTGTGAACAGGACTGGAGGTGTTCCTGGTCGCTTCACATCAGCCTCCACCTGCACACACACAATAGATAGTGTTATGAACATGACCTGATCACATAATGCTTGCTTTATTATGTATTTTCTATATCCAAATATTAAGTACATATTTTTATCAAACCTTTTTCAGCACAACTCCAGGTTGACAGCCTGATGTTGAGCTTGCAGTCACCCCAACTCTTGCTGCATCTTTCACCTAAAAAAACATGCATATAGTTATAGTTATTTATTCTCCAACACTTTTTCAGTTCATTTTCAAGAAGTCTGTCATCCACACTCAGCAGCACACACGTAGCATTCTCTCTCAGAAGCACATCAGTGCATACAGATTACATAACATAATGTTTCATCACTATTATATTGCATGTCCTTTTCTTTAATAGGCACTTTATTAACACACCTGCACATGTTCTTCTCTGTGAACTGGACTGGAGGTCCTCCGGGCTCTTTTCACATCAGGCTCCACCTGCAGACACAATAGATATTTGTTATGAAATAACCCAATCACATAATACATGCTTTGATATAAAACTTTCTGCCTGAACATACCACTTCCACGACCACTTCAGGCTCTGTGCTGGTGGATGGAGGTGGTGACACAGACACATCATCAGTCTGCACCTAAAGCAGAAGATGTCACATTTAGATATATCCACACACAACCCACCCACAGACATGTTTGGAAATGAATAACATACCTGCTGATCTTCTGTGGGTGCTGTGTTGATAGCTGTTGTCTTCAGCTAAAAAAAAACAAATACCAGTTAGACAAATCTGAACATCTTCTATTCTGTATTTTATATCCAAATATGAAGTCAATATTTATATCTAACCTTCTTCAGCACAACTCGAGGTTGCCAGCTTGATGTTGAGCTCACTTCCTCAACTGTGGCTGCATCCTTCACCTAAAAACATAGATATGGTAGTTATTATCAACACTTTTCGATTTCATTTTCAAAAGCACATATAAAATGTTCTTGTGACATACCTCTCTCTTTGGCTGACTTCTGCTCGGCACGGCAGCCCTTGCTTGACTCACCTATATTGAAATAACACATTGATGGTTTTAGATTCACAAACAAAAACTATATTTAATCTACACATTTATGTTTTACATTCACAAACGTAAGCAATAAGAACATTTGTGTTTGTTTTACCTTCTTTGTTGCCAGGGTAGTTGGGTTGTGGGGGGGCGGCAGGAGTCTTCTGTGGTGCAGACAATACAGCAAAGCGGGCCAGCCGACACGGGAATAGCAGACAGACTGGTGACCTGGAAAAATATAGTTTTAGTGAGGATTTTGAAACCTAATATTAATTGATGAATTTGATAAATGATGTTAAGATTTTTCTAACCTGTCTCCGGGAACATTTTTCTTGCTGGTGGCAGTGGACTGTTGACCCTTCTGAAAATATAAAGTCAATTAGCACCTTTCACATAAGGAATGGCCACAACATATATAACACAGCATATATTTTATTTTTTTTACTTTTTTTACCCTTTTACTCTTACTGCTTCCCCTTCCCTTCGCTCGTAGTCCGTCTCTCTGGAGTAGTAGTAGATGAGACATGGACTGCTCTGGATGTGCGACAGCTCACAACCACATCTGGGGTCTTCGGCAGGGGCTTCACACACGGGATGGCAGGTGTCTTGGGGCTTGGGTGGGCAGAATCCACGGTGCTCTCTCAGACAGATCCCTGATGGCCTTACAGATCAGGTCAGACAAGATCTCCATGCCGTCAGGTACACTCAGGTGAATCTGCATAGACAAAATAACTTGAATTATTACACTGCTCTGTCACACATGTACATTATGTCAACACACCAAAAGTATTTGTATTACTTACACCATCCTTAGCCCACAAACGGAGGTTCTCTTCATAGGGAAGCGGGTCCACACAGGAGACATACTGCAGCCCTACAAAAATACATAATACACTTTATAATATACTCTTCCATATTTGACTTCACTCAAGCACATGTACTGTGTCCTTTACCTTCTGCCCTCTGCTGCCCCGCCTTGTATGCTTCACGAAAGAGGTTCTGCCAGGTCTCACTGACCCCGTGACGAGCAGGAAAGTCCACCACACATGTCTACAAAAATACAAAACTTTAGTCCACAAACTATTTGAGGTGACAGTGTGTTTTGGTGATAACAACAATATGACAGGAGTGCATACCTTTGGACAAAGACGTTTTCACAGTAGACAGAAGATTCTGGGAAGTTCTTCTGTGCCCGCTCCACTGTCTGGCCCCTGGTTGGAAGAGTCGTGTGCCAGTAGCCAGCACACCACACGCATTTTGACACGCGTTGGTCGACAGTGGAATTCTGGACGTCAAGGTGGATGGATTCCGCGGTGCGGTGCCTCCAGGACTGCAGATGAAGGCAAAGCTGACGGAACCATCTCTCCTCGATGCACACATCTCCTCTCCACGAAGGATCTGAGATGGGAATCCCCGATCACCAGAGACCAACTGCAAAAGAAAAACAGCATTTATTAAACACTGAAGTGTGTAATATATTAAGACTTTTTTTTTCCATTTTACTTAACAATTTACTGATAATCTATTCATGATTTGTTTTATAACAATTAATGTACAAATGTCTTTGCATCTGCTGATTAAAATGTGAAAACAAAACCATGCTTTCTTTCTAAACCACTTCCAAAAACAACATTATCCAGCTCTCCTCATGCCAGTTCATATGCTAATGGAGATGACGATGCCTGGGCTGAGGCCTGGTTAATGGCACATTTAATATGAATAGGGCTGCCTGCACTACATTTACACACCTTCCTGACAGACTAAAATAACCTTAAAACTACACACTATAAACTTTAAAAAGTAAATTGGACATACCTCCTTGTTCGGGGATTCTGGTGGAAAGCAGACTCTCAGCTGTTTGCCGGTGAAAGGAGACCGTGGCCAGCGTCGTGCGTGCAGCAGGACGCCAACCTGTCCCTATCCTCGCCGCTGTAAGGATACCAAAGACAATGTATTCTTAATTTCATCTCTACTACTTGTAATTAAACTGCTCATATAAACAACACAACCAACAATAATATATATACAAAATAAAAGCCATACCAAACATAGGAGCCATCACGAAACTCTGTGCTTCGAACAGAAAACCTCAGGAGCCCCCCTTGTCAAGAAACACCCTGAAACAAAAAACAACAAATAAATCTTTGTAAATGCTTTAAAATACAAAATTAGTAAATGATCAACATTATAATGTCAAAACAAAACTCTAAACACCACGCTAGAGGTTAGGTGTTGTTATTTCTGTCAGACAGATTACATGCACTTGCCCAAAACATAACTATGGCTCATTTTCAAGTATTACAGTTGACTGACAGTTGTAATACTACACCATTACAAACATAAACACAGTTTACACATACTAAAGACATTGTAACTCTATATAATTCCAAATACTTCACATACCTTGATGCACTCAAAAGAAGCTGTGACTTGATAGTCGTCGCAAAAAAAAAAAAAAAAAAAAAAAATTAAAAATCAAAGTAGTCCAAACTAAGAGAAAAGTAATCCTCCTCGTAGAGTGGGAAAGTAAAAAGTCCAAGTGAGTAACCCAACTTAGAGAAAGTAATCTTCCTCGCAGAATGGGGAGTCTTGTGTCTGGAGACCAAACAAAGAACTACAAAAATCTCGTTTGACCTGTCTTTTAACCTCTCTCCTTCCCAGTACCTACCCCCTGGAACATACCCCAGCCCCCTTCTCCTCATGGCATAACCCAGCCCCATTTTTTGAGGTGTGCCTTCACATTTTACTGCTAGTTCCACCTTTGCCTTATTTATTATTTTTTCCTTTTCATCTGACAAAACTACAAATACTTTATAGCCAAATGTATTTATACATGTTAACAGTTTCTGTTTTACTAATTGAACTGAACCTTTTATAACATGCCCAACTTTCATAATATGGCCCTTAAAAACATTTGTGTCATTAATATTATCTTTTAACAACTGCCCTTTTTAAAAACAAATGTTTGCATCATGAGCTTACATAACAACACACAATAAAGCTTATAATGACTAATATTAAGATAAACACCATGACAACACCTACATACTTCATAAGACACAACACGACGACTTTGCCCTTCAGTTCTGAACTTCTCCTGCTACAAACACACTTTTTATCTCCGTTTAAACACTACTGCTCTCACCTCATTTTCATGTTCACAAAGAACCTTTATATAAACATGGGACATACCTTAGGATCAGCATAAAATGGACTTGGGTTAGGATAAACATGAAATAATGTACACAGATTTACATCGAAACACTGTAATTACAAATGATCACATTAATTAAATACTATGTTCAATCTTACCTTTAATAAACTGCTTACATTAAAGACTAAACACAAACTTACAGTATATTACAAACCTGTAATTTATAATATAATATAACTACTCAAATCAAATCCAGTCTCAGCCTCTTTGGAGATGAGCTTGTTAGATACTTCTTGACCTGCTTTCACATGGAAACAAGGCTGATGTGTTATTGTGTTCTCTGCTGATGATGGCTGTGGGGCCAAAACTCTCGGCTGTAATGACTCTGATTATACATATGAATAGTACAAGTCAAACAGCCCCCGTCACAACTCATCGAAACCCCCAACCCCCAAGTCATTCTCACTGACCATTTTAATGTCAGCACTTCTGTTTTGCACTGTACAGACATCATCATAAATGTATCAAATGCAACTATAACAAAAAAACAACAAAACAAAACTGACTGGAAGAAATACATATCATAACAATACTCAGAACAAAGGTTCACTTGTTCTGATGACAAATTTTATACTTATACTAAATATCTTCTCATTATAATATCTGACTCCTTTGTGTCAAATTTAATTCCTCTGACAAATGTACTTTTCTTTAATTCCCTAGTACATCACTTTTCAGCCATAAAATACAATTCAATACATGCCACATTTTCATTTTTGGGTGAGTTTATAGCACAGATGATTTCACACTTGCTCCCTGTGCTTTCATACAAATGTTTTTTTTTTCCTTCGCTTCTAATCTTCCACATTACTTATATAAATTTGTATGGATAAAATATGGTTTTATTCCCATAGAATTATGCAGCTTAAGAGACTATGCCATTTCCCAAACTGATAAATGAACTCCTTAGAAATATCTGCCAATCACAGAAGAGAACCACAACACTCTTCACTGAAAATGTACAAACCTGTAGAATATTATAACATTTGAAATGATTACAGGTAATCACAATGATGGAAAAGGTACTGCAGATTGTGTACTCCTGAAAAAATGTCATGGCTAAAACGTACTGAAGTACAAGTACTACTACTGCCAAATATGTATGAAACATTCGCTTATTACCAATTTTACATAGACCTTGTGTACAATACTTCATTTTATAACCTGTATTCAGATGTTCACATATATATGTTACATATTCTCAAAGCTCTGACCAATGCACCAGTGCAGTTGTGTTTTCACACAGACAGAGGTGAGACACACATGGACTGAGACAACAGAAGTGTAAGACAAGTCTGTAACAAACCCCGTCATTTATAATGTTACACATTTGCTTTAAATGTACACATTATACTGAATTACAAGTACATGTTTAAATACTCTTAGAAAGGACATTCCCCAAAACATCTACTAATTTAGCAAATATGTAGGTGTCATTACTTAGTTTCCACACTGAGGACCCTCCCACAAATGTAATGTCATTGTTTCCTGAACTGAACACAGGAGCAGGAGCAGTGCTTAGCATGAACCACATTAACTATGAATGTTGCTTATCTAACTTTTTCTTGGTCAATCAATGATCCCATTCAGGCCCTAAGGGGAAACTTTTACTTTGATTTTACAAAAAATACACAGTGTCATTGAATTAAACAACCACAAAGTGTTGAGTTAAAACTCTGACTCTGAAGTGTCTCTGAATCTGCTCTACTTTGAATACTTGAACACATCTTTGAGAACAAGCTCTCTCCTTCCACTGGTCTTTACTCGTATAATAATCATCTATATTCTACATATATACTGATGGGATTCAATATATATTTCAATCATGTTTATCTCACTGTGAATCATTAAAGGTAAACGTAATCAGCATTTAGTTATGTGATTCAATATATGCATGAAATCACTACTTTTTGTTAATCATGATTCTAATCTCTCATTTATACGATTAATGTGACTTTAGTAGGCCACTAATGTGTGTTTCTGAGTGTGCAGAGGATGTTATGTGAAAGTTTGGGACAGAGGACAGACTTTGCTCACCTTGTTGTGCCATAATTAATGCACAAATTATTAAATCTGTATCCAAAATGCTGTCTCTGATCATTATGAGGGGCCAATACAAGCATTAAAAATATATGTTCTACCCCAACCAGCCTCATAGCAGTGACTGGGTCATCATGTTCGTCGTGGGCTGTAGACTGCACCTACTAAACTACTACTACTGGATTAAATAAATTTGAAGACTCTAAGCAACTGAAGCCAATAAGAACATAGTTTAAACTAACATACTCCTAATCGCTTATAAAATAGTAGTTTTTCATGTTCTCTCGGCGGTGAGCTTCAGCTGCATACATATGTAAAACATGCTGATGTGTTGGTTGTGGCTCTGGACTCAGAGGAACAGGCCCCAGAATTTAACATATGAGAGGCCCAACTCATCATCTCTGTCAGTACTCACTACGAGAGGACAATACAAAAGGCAGTTTCCCACTTTAAAGAACTAATTTCCGTGTGTTCTTTTTATCACACCTCTAAACAGTCACATTCAGTGAAGTCTCACTGAGCTTCACTAAAGCACAAGTCTGCTTGTCCAACACAAGGTCCTGGGTTCTGCTCATTCTGTGGTCCTGTTCACATTTACATTTCTCCACCCTGTCTCTACTGTGGCATTCACTTTTATGTAAGACACAATCTTCCCTTTACAAAAAGGACCACACATAAAATACAAAAAAATATACAGGTTACATAGAAGGCATCTTCACTGGACACACTTTTGTTTAAAGTCTAATTGCTCACTTTTTGAAAACTATAAACATGGCCTTAATTACAAACAGACACTTTTCAAAGCACAAGTTGCAGCATTTAATCATTACTTTTGTACTAATTATCCGCGCCATACCCCAGCGAAAATTCACTATAAACTTATCATGTATGACATTTACAATGCATATAACATTAATATTATTACTTTGCTGTGCTGTAGAAACCTGTACAAACAAACATCTCATTGTTTCACATTACATGCCTGTGTTTACATCATTATTACAAAACCATTCACGTCTGAATGTAGGGGACATTGTACACACAGGGAATACATTTTCCCAAAACTTACTTTTTTAAATGTATTTTTTAATCTGGTTCTTCTTCTTTTTTTTTTAAATTATTCATATTTGCTCAGAGGGAGGACAAAGGGGACTAGAGGACAGCCATTTCTGGTCAGATAGGGTCGGCAAAGGGATAGAGGACAGACATGTGTGGTGAGAGGGAGGACACAGGACAGAGGACAAGACATGTGTGGTCAGAGGGAGGACAAAAGGGACACAGGACAGACAATGTGTGGTCAGAGGGTAGGACAAAGGAACAGAGGACAGACATGTGTAGTCAGGGTGGGAGGTAGACAAGGAGTGTGGAGTCAAATGACAGAGGGACAGTCCATTGTCTGGTCAGAGGGAGAGCAACAATGATGACAGAGGACAGACATGTGTGGTCAGAAGGGAAAACAAAGGGACAGAGGACAGACGATGTGTGGTCCAGAGGAGGGACAAAGGGACAGAGGACAGACATGTGTGGTCAGAGGGAGGACAACAGGGACAGGCAGACGACAGACATGTGTGGTCATAAGGAGGACAAAGGGACAGAGGACAAGCATGTGTGGTCAGAGGAGGACAAAGGGACGAGGACAGACATGTTGGTCAGTGAGGGAGCAGAAGGACAGAGACAGACATGTGTAGTCAGAGGGAGGACATCGTAACAGAGGGACAGACATATGGTGGCAGAGGGAGGACAAAGGACAGATGAGGACAGACATGTGGTGGGTTGTAGTCAGGAGGGAGGACAAAGGGACAGAGACAGCAGACATGTGTGGTCAGAGGGAGGAGACAAAGGGACAGAGGACAGACATGTGTGGTCAGAGGGAGGAACAAAGGGACAGAGGACACGACATGTGTAGGGGTCAGAGGAGGACAGAAAGGGACAGAGGACATGGACAGACATGTGTGGTCAGAGGGAGGGACAAAGGTACAGAGACATGAGCATGTTGGGTCAGAGGGAACAAGGACAAGACAGACAAAGGACAGAGGGAGTCACAGACAGCACACCATGTGTGGTCAGAGGAGGACAAAGGGTACAGAGGACAGACAGAGGACCATGTGTGGTGGAGGGGAGGACAAGGGACAGAGGACAGAATGTGTGGTCATGAGGGAGGACAAAGGGACAGAGGACAGACATGTGGGGTCAGAGGGAGGACAAAGGGACAGGACAAGGACAACATGTGTGGTCAGAGGGAGGACACAAAGGGATCAGAGACAGCAGAGGACAGAACATGTGTGGGTCAGAGGGAGAGGAACAAAGGGACAGAGACAGACAGCCATGTCTGTGTCAGAGGGTAGACAAAGGGACAAGGACAGGACATGTGTGGTCAGAGGGAGGACCAAAGGTGACAGAGAGACAGACATGTGTGTGTCAGAGGGAGGACAGAGGACAGAGGACAGACATGTGGTGGTCAAGGGAGGACAAAGGGACAGAGTGACAGACATGTTGGTCAGAGGGATGGATACAAAGGTACAGACGACAGACATGTGTGGTCAGAGGATTGGACTAAAGGGACAGAGGACAGACATGTGTGGGCATAGTGAGACAAAGTGACAGAGGACAGACAAGGTGTGGTCCAAGGGACACAAGGGACAGAGGACAGACATGTGGTTCAAAGAGGGAGGACAAAGGGACAGACGAAAGGAGACATGTGTGTCATAGGGTAGGACACAGGACAGAGGACAGACATGTGTGGAATCAGAGGAGGACAAAATGGACAGAGGACAGACATGTGGTGGTCAGAGGGAGGACAAGGACAGAGGACAGAGCCATGTGTAGGTCAGAGGATAGGACAAAGGGACAGAGTGACAGACATGTGTGTCAGAGGGTGGACAAAGGGACAGAGGACAGACATTTGTGGTCAGAGGGAGGACAAAGTGACAGAGAGGACAGACATGTGTTGTCAGAGGGAGGACAAAGGGACAGAGGACAGACATGGCTGTGGTCAGAGGGCGGAAAAAGGGACAGGAGGACAGACATGTGTGGTCATAGGGAGGACAAAGGGACAGAGCGGACAGACCATGTGTGGTCAGAGGAGGACAAAGGGACAGAGGACAGACATGTGTGGTCATAGGCAGAGGAGGGACAAAGGTGACAGAGCATAGACAGACATGTGGTAGTCCTAGACATGTGGAGCAAAGGTGACAGAAGGACAAGACATGTTTGGTCAGAGGGAGGACAAAGAGGACAGAGGACAGCCATGTGTTAGTCAGATGGAGAACAAAGGGACAGAGGACAGACATGTGTGGTCAGAGGAGATCAAAGGGACAGAGGACAGACATGTGGTCCGATAGTCTGTGGACAAGGGACAGAGGTGGCAGACATGTGTGGTCAGAGTGAGAACAACAGGACCGAGGACAGACATGTGGTGGTCAGAGCTATGGGATAACAAAGGGACAGAGGACAGCCCATGTGTGGTGCCAGGGGTGAGGGAGGACAAAGACAGAGGACAGACATGTGTATGTGGTCAGAGGGAGGACAAAGGGACCAGAGGACAGACATGTGTGGGTCAGAGGGAGGACAAAGGGACAGGAGTGACAGACATGTGTGGTCAGAGGGAGGACAAAGTGACAGACTACACAGACATGTGGTGGTCAGAGGAGGACAAAGGGACGAGGACAGACATGTGTGGTCAGCCAGGGAGGACAAAAGGGACAGAGGACAGAGGACAGCAAGTGTGGTCAAGAGGGAGACAAAGGGACAGAGGACAGACAGTGTGGGTGTCATAGGGAGGACAAGGGAAAGCAGAGGACAGAACATGTGTGGTCAGAGGGATAAGACAAAAGGATACAGAGGACAGCCATGTGTGGTGAGAGGGAGGACAAAGGGGACAGAGGAGACATGTGTGGTCAGAGGGAGGACAAAGGACAGAGGACAGACAAATGTGTGGTCACAGGGTAGGAACAAAGGGACAGAACAGGACTGTACAACCATGTGGTATGTATGGTTGTGGGGAGGTGTGTGGGACAGACAGGGAGGATCCAAACGTGGGTCACAGGAGTAACAGGTGTGGTGAGAGAATGGGTAAAGGGTGGTCCACCCAGCTCGTGTCAGAGGACCAGAAAGGGACAGAGGACAGACCCATGTGGTGTTCAGAGGTAGGACAAGGGACAGAGAGACAGACATGTGTGGTCAGAGGGAGGACAAAGACAACAGAGGACAGACATGTGTGGTCAGAGGAGGAACAGGGACAGAGGACAGACATCAATGACGGCCATAGGGTAGGACAAAGGGGACGGACAAATGTACTAGCTGACAGACCTTTGTGGGTGAAGGGAGGACAAAGGGAGAGTAGGACACACATGTGTGGTCAGAGGGAGGGACAAAGGGTGAACAGACGGAAGTGGGTTTATGGTTGTGGTCAAGGTAGGACAAGAGTGGGACGATGACAGACACCCCATGCAAGTGCATAGGGATGGTCTAGAAGGCAGGAACAAGGGGACCACCAGGAGAGACGCATGTTTGTTAGCGTGAGGACAAAGGACAGAGACGACAGGACATGTGTGGTCATAGTAGGGAGGACAAGCAAGGAGTGATAGGACCTCAGATTGAATCAGACGTGGTCACAGGGGAGGACAAAAGCACAGAGGACAGTATTGTGTTGGTCAGATGGGCTGGTGACAAATTGACGCAAGGGACAGCGTGACAGACATGCTAGTGGTCCAGAGAGGATCACAAGGGACAGGGACAGAGACAGACATGTGTGGGTCAGAGGGAGGACAAAGGCTAAGAGAGGACAGACATGTGGTGGTCCAGAGGGAGGACAAAGGTCAGTGGACGAAAAGCTTTAGTCCAAACCGGAGACACATGGATAGGGACCGAGGAACAGCGACATGTGCTGGTCTAGACGCCGGACAGAAGGACTGAGAAGTCGGAGGACAGACATAAACTAAAACGGTATGCAGGACACAGTCGACCACAACCGAGCCATTGTGTGGTCAGAGGAGGACAATAGAAAAAAGGGACAGAGGACAGAGGCAAGAGGTTCAGCCATGTGTGGTTCAGAGGAGGACAAAGGCCTAGATTGAGCGTGCAGGAGGAGCACGCCATGTGTGGGTCAGGAGTGAGGACCAAGGGACAGATGACAGAAACAGAGGACAG